>PVKS010021494.1:0-35110 GCA_004027875.1 Aplodontia rufa | reverse complement strand
TGAACCTTAACATGGAAGAATTAGAGATGCTACCTCTACACATAGGACACAGAAAATTAGACACTGACAGTGAATTTTCACTTTACAAAATAAAAACGGAATCTTCCTGGTGTTAGGATTTACTTGTTATGTTTTAATTGTCCAAATAAACTGCCCCAGATGTATTAGCATACTTTCCTAGCATCTGCATTGAGAAAAAGAAAATCCTGTTAGGATGCTCAGAGTCTGATCCTCATAAAGTCTACAACTCATAGTGCTGATGTGCCAGAGACCTGAACTTATCAAATGAAATAAACCTGAGGTCCCAAAGAGTTCTTAACAGAGTCTTGGGGTAAATCTTGCCATGATCTAGCAGAAGCCACAGTATGAATACAAACCCAAAGCATTGTATGTAGAGGCTTCTGAGGAGAAAGGAGAACATATGGGAAATAATTGAGATGGAAAATGGAAATCCATGTAATTTTTCTCCAAGTATTTTGACTACACAAACACTTAACCTATGATTGCTAACCAATTATTTTATTGAGAAATTTATTTGTTGAACAATCATATAAGTTTTTAACGAAATAATATCATATGTATGTAGATTCTGAAGCCAGCATAACCCAGAGAACCAAGGGTCAAATGTCTTCACTCATCTGTGGAGGCTGGAACTAGACCCTGGCCATTGAGAAAGGAGGTCTATTATCACGTGTTAAATCTGGATAAGTTGTAATGTTATACAACCTAACCAACTATTTTTCTTCTGAGGTTTTTCTGCTTCTATTTCTGTTGTGGCTCAAATCCTGAGACCTTGAGAATTACTATTTTCATGGGTACAGAAGGGAACCCAAGATGAGGGGAAATGAGTATGCTTTCCAGGGACAAGAACACTCTTTTACCTTGTCATTCAACATCATTTTAATTTATTTCATGAACTTTCAAGAATTACTGTAGAATTATGGAGTTAAAGACAGCAGCAACTTCTGTCTACTAGATTATGTTAGTTCTAGGGCATGTTGAGTGAGAAAATGAGTGAGTGAGCAAATGACACAGTGATCTTGCTATTCAGCATTGCACTTCAAAAGGAAAAGTTGAAGAGATGGCAACTCCACACATAGGACACAGCTAAGTAAGTTTTGGATCTGAGTTTATACTTTTGAAACTTAAAAAGAAATCTTCCTAGTACCAAGTACATTTGTAATTTACTAACTTTGCACATAACTTTGCTCTGTACATTCCTGGGATATGCGATGTGAAAAATGAAAATCCTGTTAGGCTGCTCACAGTCCTAACATGAAGTTCACAGCTTGCACTGTGGATGTGCCAGAGATCTGAGCTCATCAAGTGAAGTGAACCTAAAAGAGCTGTAAACAGAGCCCTGAGGTAAAACTTGCTATGATCCAGGTGAAGCCCACACAGAGTTTCTGAAAACCTGAAACCTCAGAACTTCCTCCCAAAAAGCTGCCTTTCTACTGATGTAACTGAGCAGGTGTTTACAACCATAAGAAGCAAAAGAGGGAGCTCAAGTGACACTCACCTTGCGGTAATTAAGAAGAGTTCCAAAAAAAGGCAGAGGTCTTGGCCCTGGAATTCCCTGCTTCTTAAAATGTCCATGTGAATATGTCCCATATCTATAAAGAGAGAAAAATCCAGGGTAAGGGGTTGTGACTGTATATAGACAGTGGCTCAAGAGTCACTGATTGAAAACCAAGAACAGTGAAGCCAGCAGCATGACAAATCGGCCATAAATGACAAAAAAAAACTCCAACAGCAAAATTTGCTTTGCTCATCATCTCCTCTCACATTGACTGAGAAAACCCTAAAAGACATAAAGAGCTCAAAGCAGCTGAAATCATTAGGCTCACAATCCTATGAATACTTGAGAATCCAATAAATACTTGAGATAATGCCACAAACATGAGTTTGAAAATTTCTGAAAGATTCAGGCTAGCATTCTTCCAGGTCACTTCATTCACTTTGGTCTCTTTAGGAAAATGACTTGACACCACTATGCCTGTCCATCTAGTGACCTCCAGTGGGGCAGTACACTCTCTGAGAGTTCCTTTCTGAATGGAGAGGTCTATTCTCCCACTTTCTCCTAACTCTCATTTGGGTGAATTTTATTTCATCACTGCTCCACATTCTCCCTTTCTCATCCACATCGACAAAAAAGGACCTGACGGACTGGCGTAGTAAAGCTAATGGCTAAAAAAAACCTGTTGGGAAGGCAAATTTGAAATTGTATGTGCAATCTATAGCATGGATATATGCATTAGACTCCACTGTCCAAAAGGATTGGGTTTATTTTTTTATAAATAAGAAGTTTAGGGGCTAGAGTGGTAGCTCAGCGGTTATAGTGCTTGCCCAGCATGTACAAGTACACTGGTTCAAACCCCAGCACCCATGTACACAACTAAGTGCCAGAGCAACGAAAGCCATGTGAAAAACTCAATAAAAAAAAATGGTTCTCTCTCTCTCTCTCTCTCTCTCTCACTGTCCTTCTCTCTTTAAAAATAAATAAATAAATAAATAAATAAGATGCTGAGTTGTTATACAATCACAGATGTATGTAAGGTAACAATGTGATATGCATTTGATTCTAATCCTGACTCACCCCTACATTGCACACCCCCAGTCTCTTCATTCTATAATTTCCCCTACAGCTTATAAATATCTATATATAAATATAAATACATACACATGTATATATATATATACACACACACATTTTTTGAGCATTAAATTATTGCATAAGTATTATTTGGCTACTCCTGTAGGGTAAAGTATATGCCACGTTATTGACTGTGCCCTAGATCCTTCCCCATCATCCCTCCCTCTCAACTCCTCCCTGCTTCTCTGCTCCCTCATCCCCCACACATATCTATGGTTCACCTAGATACAACTTTAGTGGGTCTAGTAATAGAGCTTGACTACCTTTCACACTAGTCTGGGTTTAGCTCCAACCTCCACAAATGAGGGAAAATAGTTCTCCCCTGAGTCTCTGCATTTGGTTAATTTCAGCTCAGCATGATTTGTTCCATTGAGATCCATTTACCTTCAAAGGCCACAATATTGTTGCTTCTAATAGCTTAGTAGAAATCTTTTGTATATTTATACCAGAGCTTTTAGATCCATTCATCCAGTGAGGGGCATCTGGGTTGATTCCATACTTTAGTTATTGAAAACTGAGCTGTTATGAACATTGATTTTGCTGTGTCGCTGTAAAGTGCTGATTCAAACTCCTCTGGGAAAAGGCCCAGAAGAGGGATAGCTGGGTCATGTGATGGATCCATCACTTATTTTTTGAGGATTCTCCACACTGCTTTCCAGAGAGGCTGTGCAAGTGGTGAAAGCTGGCAGCATTGTCTTGTTTCTGAATTTTTCTGAATTTAGTGCAAATGGTTTAAGCTTTTCTCTGTTTAGAATTATACTAACTGAGGGTTTGCCATATACAGTCTTCACACAGTTAAGGTAAGTTCCTTTGATCCATAATTTCTCCAAAGTTTTGAGCATAAACGGGTGCTGGATTTTATTGAAGGCCTTTTCTGCACATGTTGAGATGATCATATGGTTTCTATCCTTAATTCTGTTTAAGTGATGAAGCACATTTATTGTTTGTGTAGGTTGAACCAACATTGAATCCCTGGAATGACGTCCACTTGATCATGATGAATTATCTTCTTCATGTGTTTTTGGATGTGCTTTACTTCAACTTTTTTGAGGATTTTTGTGTCAATGTACATCAGAGATATTGGTCCATAGTTCTCTTTTCTTGATGTGTCTTTGTTGGATTTTGGTATCAGAGTTATGTTTGCTTCATAAAAAGTGTTTGGGAGTGTTCCCCCCTTTTAGATTTCTTTAAATAGCTTAATAAGGTGAGGTGTTAGCTCTTCCTCGTAGGTGTGAAAAAATCAGTGGAGAATTGATCAGGTCCTGCACTTTTCCTCCTTTGAAGACTTTAATTTGTTATATGGATTTCTATGCCATATATTTCTTTGGGCTGTTTAGGATTCCAATACCATCCTGCATCAATTAGGGGATGTTGCATGTGTCTTGAAACTTGTCCATATCTTCCAGATTATCTAATTTAGAGGAATATAGTCTTTCAAAATATGTTCTGATAATCTATTATAGTTCCATGGGGTCAGTGGTGATTGCTCATTTTTCATTGATATGCTTTAATTCCTTCCTTCCTTTGGTGATAATGGCTAGGGGGTCAGTAAATTTTATTTATTTTTTCAAAGAACCATCTCTTTGATCAATTCTTTTTATTGTTTTTTATTCTCAATTTCATTGATTTCAGCTCTGATTTTGATTATTTCCTATTTTCTGCAGGCTTTGGAATTAGAATGTTCTTTCTAGAACACATTCCTCATGTTTTAATAGTAAGTTATGTGCCATCTTGATTGTCTGTCAATGTCATGCACCTTTATTGAATTTCCTTTGTGGGTTTGAGGATTGTTTGCTTGTTCTTCTATCTGGAGTTTATCCTTGAGGATTATTTGTAATGCTACTTTTCTGTTCCTGAATGCTGCAATTTTGAAATTCTCATGAAATATTCTTAGTCCTCTTCAAATTTAAAGCTGAGTTTTGCTGGTGGAATTCTTGGCTGCAGACTTTTGTTCATTCAGACATTGAAAGCTCTCCTTCCAAGATCTTCTTGCTTCTAGAGTCTGAGCTGAGACATCAGATGTGATCCTTTGATTTCCCTCTGAATGCTGACAATTTTCTCTTGCAACTTTTAATATTCTTTCCTTGATTTCCCTTTTATACATTTTGAACATGATGTGTCTCAGTGAACTTCTCATTGATTAGGCCTATTGGTTGTCCTGTATGCTTCTTATATGAACATTTCTGACTCTATTTTGATATGAGAAAAAATTTTAACTATTTAATGACAAATACTCTTTATACCATTTGTTTGCATATCTATTTCTTCCTGTATCCCTATTACTCTTGGAATGTTTCTTCTGATTTCATCCCAGACATTTTGAGAATTCTGCTGATATTCTGTGAGTTGTTTATCTTCTCTGTCATATGTGTGTTCAAATATACTCAACCTGTCCTCATTATCAGAAGTTCTCCCTTCAAAGAAAGAGGTTCTATTTTCTACAGCAATTAATCTCTTATGAAACTCTTTCATTGAGCCTTTCATTTAGTTGACTGAGGATTTCAAGTCTAAGACTTTTTTGGGGGGGTTATTCATTTTTTTGTTAAAGTGGTTTTTCATCTCCTGTGTTTGCTCTCTTATTTCCTTCTTTAGATCTTCTTTTAGGTCTTTGAGTGTTTTAGTGATCAGATCATTCATAATTTTTTTTGGTTTTCATCCCATTCCCTATTGATGGGCCCCATTGTTTTGGAGTTGTGGGTTTGAGGCAAAATTTTCTAGAGTGGTTTCTCATTTACGATGATATTTTTTAGGACTTTGAATTGAATTAAATTCTATTTCTTATTTTATATGTGTTTCTTTGTGTAAAATTGTGGTGTTTGTTCTATCATTTATCAAAGAATGTGTACAATGGGTTGTTGTCAGGGGAGCAGGTCCTGAGACTCCTCTCTAGCTGAACCTGTTGGAATCTTGTTGATGGGTTTGGAGATTTTGTCTCCTCCCTTACTTGGTTGGGGATCTGTAAGGATAGCTCAGTTCAACACCAGACTCCGCCACCTGTGAACTTTGATTGACCTTTACCATTTTCAATGCCTTCCTAGATAATGAAATGGAATCAGAATGAACATTCAATGTATATGACAAACAGTGTAAATCAGCCTAGTTTCCTCCTTCTAAAACAGATATAATGGTAGTTTCCTCCTAGGAGATGAATTATGGGAGTTAGTTCCTATATCCAGCAACAACCGTAATTAACTTTTAGGTCTGTAGGTTGCTTGAAAACAAATAACCTATATCAAGAATGACAATCATAGCAGAAAAGTTTTTCAGTATTAATGATGGTGATACAAGTTATGCAAACCAAATAAGCCTAGTAAGAGGGGAGTTCATAGATACCTATGAGCATAAGAATTGTGATAGGATGGTAGAGAAGAACTTTTAAACTAGGAGCCAGAGCAGAGAGAAGGAGAGAGGAGAAAGGGGGAGAGAGAAAGAGAGGAAGAGGAAGAGGAAGTGTGTTAGGTTACTTTTCAAAGCGGAGATATAAGTGGGTAGGAGAGGATCTTACTTCCAGGAAGCTAAACAGCACAAACATGGATTGTGGTGGTGAGAAGCACAGACCTCAAGGTGGAGGGCTTGGAGGAGATAGATTTTTACAATTGAGAAAGGATTCAGAATGGAAGAGGAGTTTTATTAGAGAGTAGATTGAAATAACTGAAAATTTAAAAATTAAAAAAATCAAAAAATAGGGAGGAGAACATGGCACCCATGCCATTAGCAGCAATCTCCCAGCACTCCTGAGAAAAAGATCATGCTGCAGGAATTGGACATGGTCTCCAACAGAAGCAGGAAAGGGCAGTGTCTTCTATCCATCTGCAGCAGAAAAATTTGGACAGATGATCTATGGCCATTGGAGATTACCAAACATCATCCCTCATCCCCTGAAAAGCTCACCTGGGAAGAATCCCCAGCTAGATGTTGGATATGAACGCACTCCCCCATGGTACACACTGACTTAGGGGGCAAAAACTCTGAATCTTCCCAACACCCCTTTTTTATTTAATTTTTTGCAGTTGTTCTTGTTGTCTAGTACTTTTAATTTTTAAATTTTGAACTTTTTAATATTTTTTAAATTTTTTTCTTATGCTTTGTGTCTCTACTGTTATTACTGAATTTGGTTTTCTTGGAGGTATATATTATTTTCTCTTCATTTGTATCTATTGGTGGTTGATTTCTACTGTCACGGTGAATTCTCAAACTCAACTGCTGTCACCATAGCATTGGAATCCAACTGGGGAAACTCTTCATGATAGCAAACTAGTCCTCAGTCTCCTTGGGTCAAAGAGAACCATGCTCTGAACTAACCTCTTCTTCCCTATACTCTGGCAATTCCTAAACTACATGCTGTTCTCTCTCATCCTCATCCAAAGTCTCTACCCCACTCACATCCCATTTCTATCTTTTCCTTATTCCTAATTGAATAAACTACACCACTCTAATACTCTTGTAACTCTTTATTGTAAGTCACGAGTTCCACATTACCTCTCTACCTCACTTCCTTAGCTCTCTAGACATTACTTCTCCCCACCTATAGAGGCCCTGCTAACTGAAGAAAAGGACATCCTTGAAACTGGGTAATTGCTTGCTATTATAATATGTTGTGAGAGCTCTCATGGAATAAAACTGCTCCTATAAGTGCTAATCATCATTATAACTGTTTTAGTTGAAACTATCTAGTATAAGAACCTATAAGCTCTCACTTCCTAACTGGTTGGACTGGCAACTATTGATCTGAGCTTCCCAAACAGCACCCCATCCCAATGAAGAAAAGTCATAAGAAGCTCCAATAACCCCTACAAGAGTAATAATCACTATCAGTCTTCAAGACACAACTGCCAAATCTGAAAATGAGGAAAGAGGGAAATAACTCTCATCCTCAACCTCACAACTGCCTACTCAAGGTCTCCATGGTCGGGGTCCTAGATGAAAACCTAGAAAGATGTATCAACATTATCATTAGTAACTCAATCAACGAGTTGAAAGAAGAATTAAGGAAAGAGATCAGAGATCAGCTTCAAGTGATGAGAGAAAACTTATGTAAGTAAATAAGGAAACAATTCCATGAGATGAAAGATTATATTTATAAAGAGTTAGACACTCTGAAAAAAGATGTAGCAGAGCTCTCAGAATTGAAAAAATACTGTCAATCAAATCAAATCTTCACTGGAAGATACTAACACCAGAGTAAATGCAACTGAAAATAGACTCTCATCTCTTAAAGAATGTACATCAGATAATGAAGACAGGCTGAACAATATTGAGTTCAAGGAGGACACACAAGAAAAGAAACTTATTGTGCATGACAAGAAATTCCAAATAATATTTGATGAAATGAGGAGAAATAATATAAGAGTAATAGGTTTGATGAAAACTCCAAACAGCAAGCTAGGAGCATTAAGAATCTTCTAAGTGAAAGATCCAAGGAGAATTTTCCTCATATAAAAATTGACCCAGAATACCAAATCCAAGATGCTTCTAGGACACCAAACAAATCTAACCAAACTAGAAATTCACCAAGATATTTCATACATAAAATGAATAACAGAGAAATTAAACAGAGAATTCTATAAGTAGCTAGGGAAAAACCCCAAATAACATTCAGAGGTAGACCAACTGGGATCACTATGGATTTTTCAGATCAGACAATGAAGACCAGAAGAGCTTACAACACTATTTTTCAAGCCTTGAAAGAAAACAATTTTCACCCAAAAATAATACACCCTGCAAATCTCAGCTTAAAATGTGATGGGGAAATTAAATGTGTCAATCATAAACTCAAGCTAGTAAGATACATGAACACAAACCCTGTACTACACAATATTCTCAAGGACATTCTTCATTCAGAAGAACATGTTAATAATATGCTGAAACTCTAAACAAGAGAGTATCAATAACCACATTACACACCAAAAGATACCAAAAATGGCACAAAACACAGCAATAGTCACAAAGTTTGAGACTCAGTTTCCCATATCTATTCTAACTCTGA
This sequence comes from Aplodontia rufa, assembly GCA_004027875.1. NCBI lineage: Eukaryota > Metazoa > Chordata > Mammalia > Rodentia > Aplodontiidae > Aplodontia > Aplodontia rufa. Next base: position 26,471 of record PVKS010021494.1, on the reverse strand, counting down.
ATGTGAATGGTCTCAATTCCCCCAATTAAAAGACACAGATTGACTCATTGGATCAAAAAAAAGCCAACAATATGTTGTCTACAGGAGACACACCTCACACTCATAAATAGACACAGACTGAAAGTGAAAGGTTGGCAAAATGTCTACCAGGCCTGTGGCCCAAAAAAGCAAGCTGGCATGGTGATCTTAATATCTGAGAAAAATTAATTTCAACCTAAAACTAGTCAGAAATGACAAAGATGGACACTACATCATACTAAAAGGGACAATTCATCAATAAGACACAATGATAATTAACATTTATGCCCCCCAATTACAGCCCCCACAACTATATGGAAAAAAATACTCAAGGACATGAAATCCCTCATTGATCTCAACACAATAATACTGGGGGACTTCAGTACACCATTATCAACACTAGACAGATCATCAAAGCAAAAACTAAACAAAGATATCTCCAATCTGAACAACTCTATTAATCAATTGGGCTTAAGATACATCTACAGAATATTTTATTTTAAGAGGGCTGAATTTACCATCTTCTCAGCACCTCAGCACCTTTTCTAAAAGAAATCACATCCTAGTCCACAGAGTTAACCTTAACAAATACAAAAAAGTTGATATAGTCCCATGTATCCTGTCAAACCACAATGCTATGATCTTAGCAATCAACAACAAGGAAAACAAAAGAAATTACTCAAATACTTGGAAATTAAATAATTCCCTCTTGAACAAAGGATGGATAAAAGAGGCAGTGAGAACAGAACTCAAGAAATTCTTGGAAATGAATGAGAATGAAGAAACAACATATCGAAATCTGTGGGACAGTATGAAGGCATTCTTAAGAGGTAAATTTATACCACTGAATGTATACATCAAAAAATCAAGAACAAGCCCAATAAATAGTCTTCTGCTCCAACTCAAACACCTGCAAACAGAGGAACAATTCAATCCCAAAGCTAATAGAAGACAGGAAATAACTAAAATCACAGCAGAAATCAATGAAATTGAGAACAAAAAAAATGCAAATTATCAACAAAACAAAGAGTTGGTTCTTTGAAAAAATAAACAGGATCATCAGACCCCTTGCCAACCTCTTCAAAATGAAGAATGAAGTGAAGAAAATCAAAGATGAAAACAGAGATATCACTACAGACTCAACCAAAATTCAGAAGATTATCAGAACTTATTTTGAATATTTATACTCTGCCAAATTTGATAATCTAGAAGATATGGACAGATAGTAGGCCACATATGACAACCCCATATTAACACCGGAGGACATTGAAAATTTAAACCAACCTATCTCAGGTAGCGAAATCAAAGCAGCAATCAAAGTTCTTCCAAAAAAGAAAAGCCCAGGACCAGACAGATTTACAGCAGAATTCTACCAAATTTTCACAGAAGAATTAACGCTGATCCTCTATAAGCTTTTCCATGAAATTTAAAGAGTTGGAGCAAACATAAACACTTTTTATGAAGCAAATATTACACTGATACCAAAATCTAACAAAGACACATCAAGAAAAGAAAACTACAGACCAATTTCCCTGATGAACATAGTCTCAAAAATCCTTAATAAAATTCTAGCTAATCAGATCCAAAATGACATTAAAAAGATAATACATGATAATCAAGTGGGCTTCATTCCAGGAAAACATAGCTGGTTTAACATATGCAAATCAATAAATTTAATTCACCACTTAAACAGAATTAAAAATAAAAATCATATAATCATCTCAATTAATGCAGAAAAAGCCTTTGATAAAATTCAATACCCTATTATGCTGAAAACCCTGGAGAACATAGGGATCAAGGGAAGATACTTTAACTATGTAAGATCCATTTATGACAGACCCATAGCCAACATTATGCTCAATGGAGAAAGACTGAAAGCATTTCCATTCAATTCAGGAATAAGGCAAGGTTGTCCACTTTCACCACTCTTGAAACCCTTGCCAGAGCTATCAGACAAGAGAAGGAAATCAAAGGAATTTGAAAAGGAAAAGAGGAAGTCAAGCTGTCTATATTTGCTGATGACATGATCCTATACTTAAAAGATACAATAAGCTTGACCAGAAAATTTCTAGAGCGTATAAGCGATTTCAGCAAAGTGGCTGGCTGTAAGATGAACACTCATAAATCATTAGCTTTCCTTTACTCCAGAAACAAGTCCATGAAAGAAGAAATCAAGAAATCTGTCCCATTCACCATCTCCTCCAAAAAAACAAAATACTTGGGCATCAACCTTACAAAGGATATTTAAGACCTCTATAATGATAACTATCAAACTTTAAAAAAAGAAATTGCAGAAGACCTGAGTAGATGGAAACACATTCCATGTTCATGGTTAGGCAGAATTAATATAATCAAAATGGACATTATATTCAAAACCCTAAACTGGTTTACTGCAATCACCATCAAAATATCAATGTCATTCTTCAAAGATATAGAAAAAGCAATTCTCAAGTTCATATGGAATAACAGAAGACCCAGATTAGCCAAAACATTACTCAGCAAGAAGGAGGAAGGAGGGGTATCTCAATTCCTGACCTGAAACTATACAACATGGCCATAGTAACAAAAAACAGCATGGTATTGGTATGAAGATAGAATTGAAGACCAGTGGAATACAATAGAGGATTGTGAGACAAACCCCCACAACTTTATTATCTGATATTTGATAAAGCAGACAAAAGCATAGTGTAGAAGAAAGGTAGCCTGCTCAACAAATGGTGCTGGACAAATTGGACAGCCATTTGTAGACAACTGAAATTGGATCCTTATCTTTCATCCTGCACAAAAATTAAATTGAAATTGTTCAAAGATCTGGATAGTAAGCCAGCAACTTTAAATTTACTTGAAAAAGACATAGGATCAACACTACAGGACATAGGGGTTGGCGCCACCTTCCTTAATAAAACTCCCATGGCGCAAGCAGTAAAGTCAAGAATAAGTGAATGGGGTGCTATTAAACTAAAAAGCTTTTGCACAGCTAAAGATTCAGTCAAGAGCATCAAGAGAGATCCTGCAGAATGGGAGAAAATTTTTGCCTGCTACACCTCAGACAGAGGGCTAATATCCAGAATATACAGAAAAACTAAAAAATCTAAACACCAAAATCACAAATAATACAATCAATAAATGGGCTACAGAACTGAAAAGAAACTTTTCAGTGGAGGAAGTCCAAAAAGCCCTTAAATATATGAGAAAATGCTCTACATCATTAGCAATCAGAGAAATGCAAATCAAAACTTCACTGAGATTCCATCTCACTCCTGTCAGAGTAGCAAAAATGAAGAATACAAACAATGACAGATGCTGGAGGGGCTGTGGGAAAAGAGGAACACTGTCACGTTGCTGGTGGAACTGCAAACTGGTTCAGCCACTCTGGAAAGCAGTGTGGAGACTCCTCAAAAAATTAGGGATGGAACCACCTTATGACCCAGCTGTCCCACTCCTGGGTATTTCCCAAAAGAGTTAGAATTGGTATATTATAGAGCTATGGCTTCAGCAGTGTTTATAGCAGCTCAATTTACTATAGCTAGATTATAGAACCAACCCAGATGCCCCTCACTCAATGAGTGGATTCAAAAACTTTGGTACATATATACGATGGAATACTACTCAGGTATAAGAGAAAATGATATTATGGCATTTGCAGCCAAATGGATGGAAATGGAAAAAATTAAGCTAAGTTAAATAGCCCAGTTTCAGAGACTCACGGGCCGAATGTTTTCTCTCATTTGTGGAAGGTAGACTACAATCATAAACAGTAAGATAGATGGCCAAACTAACAATAACCTCAACATGTATGAATATTTACACAAACAGAGAAAATCTTGCTTAGGATGCTGGGAGACGTAGCAAGGGGCATGGAGGTGGGAGGGAATAGGAAGGATATCAAGGAGATTGGAGGGAGGGAGTATGGGGGAATCAACTCAGAGGGAAACCCCTGACCTCCATGAGAAGTCCATTTAACACGGGGGTTTATTGGGGGAAACATGGAAACGTGGGTAACTCAAGGGGGGAAACCATGGAATGGCATCACCCTTGGCTTGCTCTGTGAATATACATTTGTTCTTGATTGTTTGATAATGAGTCCCTCCTAATTGTAAGTCCATATTGAATAATAAAAAATAAAAAAATAGAAAAAATAATTAAACAAAAGTAAAAGTAAGTTTGCTAAAGTCAATATGACCATAGATAATTCAGATCCACTGGAGCTCATATAGAAACATCTATGGTGAGATCCAATAACATGGAATGAAATGTGAAGTCAAAGTCAAAAAAAGAAAAAGATATATTTTTAATCTTGCTGTTCTGGGTAAGTGAGGCCAACTGCACCTGTAATTGCAGGCAACGTGTGTCTGATGATTTCCTGAGACTTTGACCCAAAGTGCCTTCAGGCTGCAGCTTCTGCAACCTGGAGTAGGGATGGAGCAAGAAGCAGGTTGGAAGTTTTTTCTTTCCCTTGCTCCAATTTTCTGTTTTAAGGAACATACCAAGGCTTTCACTCAGCTGCAGAGACCTTCTAAGTCCTAGTAGTCCCCTGGTGGTCACAGGGGAAATCTTACCTGCCTGTCTTTATCTCACACAGGCCCAATGGCTGCCACTGAAGCACAGGGTATTGATATCTCGCACTTATATTGATTTCAAGGGTTCATGAAAATTTACAATAAGACCAGAGGGGTGCTTCTTTGAATTTCGGGTTTTCCGCATGAAAGGCTTTCACCTGGTGGCTCAGCATGTGACCCCTCTTCGCTGAAAGGCACAGCTCTGGATGCTTGTCCACAACTGCTGCTGGTGCCTCTGCTTCCCAACATCACTGCACTAGCCTCCGGTGCCCACATCCCTGCACAAGCTGGACAACTATTTGTTATCCTGTAATTAGTGCCAGAATAAGACCAGAGGGGTACTTCATTGTATTTCAGGTTTTCTGTATGAAAGGCTTTCACCAGATAGCTCAGCATTCTCTCGACCTCCTCACTAAAAGGCACTCCTCTGATGGCCAATCCACCACTGTCTTCAACCTGACCTGAAGAGCCCTTTCAATTCACCTGGAGCCAGACCAAAGAATTATTGCATTTCTGTGCACCCCCAAATGTCTCTACATGAACCAGGCTGAGTTCTAGTGATGCTCCGGGATTCACTCACTTCCTGGAGCTGTGGGAACCCAACATTTGTGGGAAGGGAATCAGGAACCTGACACAAAAGCCTCAATCCCCCCACCACCATTTTGATCTCTGAATAGGTTGTTTTAAAAAGGTCGGTTGTCACAAATACAGAATCAGCCCTATTTTACCCTTCAGGATGAACATGCTGGACTTACCTCAAAGAAATTCTAGTAATTAATTGAATGAAATTAGAACTTTTATATTAATATTAATGCCTGTGGAGGAAAAATAGGTGGCAACAAAAAGGTTAATACTACCCTTTCTTTCAAAGAGTAAAACAAGGTTTATATTTTTCTATTCTCACATCATTGTGAATGCTTCTCTTATAAATGTGGAATTGAGATAGGGATCAAAGTCATCATGGGGGAGCATCTCCTACCCACAGTCAGAAATATCTCTTCTCCTACAGATAAGTGTTTTCTCTGTATAGAGTATTGCTGTGTTTAGTTAGCTACCTTCTCTGAGGGAACATAAGATTATTGCCTGCAAATAAAGAATTATAATTCCAGAAGTCAGTAGAGTTTTATCTAACTAAAGGGTAACTGAAAGAAAACTTGACATTAAAGTGTGGAACTTCTGTCTGTGACACTTGTTTAGCCTCTTTTGCTCATAAACAGCCTCAGTCTGGGGCAGTTAATACAGAATCACATGAGCACATTCAGATAGGGCTGGTCACACACTGAGAATTGTATAGTTATTTGTGAGGGGTGCCATTATTGTTGTTATACTTCATCTTTAAGGGAGAAGAAGCTATAAGATTTGCTGAAAGCAAAAGTGTCATTCAGGAAAATGAAGCAAGACTTAGGTTTATGAGATATCAGTTTGCATTTTGACCTGTTCAATATCTATCTTTGGTTTTTTATTTCAAATGAGTTGTGAAAATTCTTATGTCAGTGTAGAGCCCACAGTTCTTCAAAACAGTATACATTTTGCTAATTAGAAATACCGTGGAAAGCCTCACAGTCACTAATTTTCAACTAGCATCAGGTATTTTGAAAAAGTTTCTGGATATTAACTCTTGCTTAAACTGAATGTATGATATTTTGTTAGAATGGAAAAGTACTAACCTATTAATTTAAGTGTTTTATATATAGTGGTATGTTTTTCTTACTCTTAAAAAAATAAAAAATTAAAATGTGGAACTTGGAAAAAAAAAGAAATATCTCTTCTCTGGAAAGCAGTGTGGAGAATCCTCAAAAAACTAGGGATGAGCCCACCATACAATCCTGCTATTCCACTCCTGGGTATTTCTCCAGAGGATTTAGAATCAGCACATTATAGTGACACAGCAATATCAATGTTCATAGCAGCTCAATTTACTAGTGCTAGATTATGGAAACAACCCAGATGTCCCTCACTGGATGAATGGATCCAAAAACTGTGGTACGTATATACCATGGAATTTTACACAGCAATTAGAAACAATGATATTGCAGCCTTTGAAGGTAAATGGATGGCTATGGAAGAAATTATGCTGAGTAAAATCAGCTTAACCCAGAGAACCAAGGGTCGTTTGTCTCCACTTATCTGTGGAGGCTGGGTCTAGACCCTGGCCATTGAGAAAGGTGGTCTATTATCATGTGTTAAATCCAGATAAGGTGTAATTGTATACAACCTAATACTTTTTTAGAGATAATGTGGGAAGGGGAAGGGAGGGATAAGGGTGGGTAATTGGGGGGGGGGGCTCTCCTGGGGGTAAATCTAATATCCAGAATTTATTCACATTATATATTATTTTGTTAAAAACTTGTATGGTTGTTCAATAATAAATTTCTCTATTAAAAAAAAAGAAATATCTCTTTTCTGTACTTGCTGATGAGAACAGGAATCCCAACATTGAAAGGAATCCCTCTTTGTATAGATTCAAGTTCCTGTACTGGAACTTAGCAGGAATAATATTTAAAATACAAATTGACTGGGGAATTTCTTTCTCCTGAAGCTGCCATTACATTTCAAATCAAGAGAGAAATATCTACACTAATATGAATTTCACAGAAACATGAAGAAAACTGTGAATGAAAGGAATAAACAAAAGTTCCAATTTTCTCACAATTCTTTGTGTAAAAGATTCATCATGGGGCTGGAGCAATGGCTCAGCAAGCATTGTAAGGATACAGGTTTGAACCCCAGCACCATATACATATCTGCCCCTCCCTCTCCCTCTCTCTCTCTCTCACTGTTCTTCTCTCTCTCTTCAAAAAAAGATTCATCATTCAGAAATAAATAGTTATGCATGTTACAATGTGAAAGAATTGAATTTAGGAGGTCAGAATATTCTAGGAAAGAGGAAAAGAATAGAAGAAATCTGAGTGTGAGACTCTCCTACATCTTGTTGCATTTTATAAATGGCATGGAAGCTGAGGTGGAGTTTGTAGAAACCACCTGTTCTGTAAGAGACAAGTCCTCTACACCTCTCTTGCATACACACACAACACCAAATGTAAAGCTATGAAGATCATTCTTTACCCCAGAATCCTTAGAGCTTGCACAGAATGTCTCCACTGCACAAGGAGACCAGTTATTTGAAATCGACCTCTACTGAACTCTGATTGATTAATCTTGGTCCAAACTGAAACTCAATCAGAACCCCAAAGCAAATGACACCACTAAAACCTCCAAGCTACACAAATGGGAGGTTTGAGGAGAGGAGGAGCCAGGACAGCTACTCACAGATACAGGAGCAGCAGGCCGATTCCCAGGAGAACCCAGGTTTCCATGGATAAATTTGGGATCAGTTCCATGACGACTTTCCTTCTGCAGTTCTCTCCTCTGAGTTTTGCTTTCAGCTGTGTGTGCTGCCCTTTTTCAAGTGCCGAGATTCCCTCCTATGAGCACCTTTGTCACAAGGAATCAGTCTGGCATATTTGTGTGCTGGGAAATGAGGTGGGGCTGGAGGTATACCCAGTAGAAAAACTGCCTTTACTCCACCCACTGTTGCAGAATCCAGGTGCCCTCTCCACCTCAGCAGCTGACAATGAGTCATAGGCAGGCCTATCTTGAACTTTGTGTACAGGTTTTGTGGAAAATAATTTAAAAATCAATATTATCATTATACTCAAAGGTTATTGCTTTTTATCAGAAACTCAAGTGAAACATTTTAAATAAATATCTTCATATCAGTACTTGTATTCTTGGGTGTTCTCATTACAAATGCCTTGCAATCCACCCAAACAAGCTGTAACTACAGAAAAATACTCATGCACTCTCCTCTGCTTATAATGTCATTGTGTCTCATAGTACACTCTTCACTATCCTTCAAAACCAAGTTCACTCAAAATGTCATCTGGTAAAGTCTTTTGTCACCAATATCATAAAACAGAACCACTTACTCCTCTGGGCAATTTGTATTATCCCTGGAACACATTTCTGTTGCTCTCTTTACTTTCCAGCAGCACAGTTGAATTATGCTCATGTTTAACTTTCCAGATTATGAACTTATCCACAGCATGGTCTCTACATTATTCACCATTTTGCCCCTAGTTTCTAGCAGAGTACTTTACAAAGATCTGGCATCTAGAAAGTTTTGTTGAGTTGTCAGGTTAGATTTCAGGGTCTCTACAAGATCTTCCCTATGCGTCCTTTTTGACTACTTCATGCTCCTTCTTGTGCCTCACTCACATTCCCAGTACATTCAATCTGTGATGCCAGTATGCTGTGAGCCTAAAATCCCCTTATGGAAAAAGTGGGCATAGCACAAGATGAAGCTGATAGATTAAATGACTGATGTCAATTCATGCTGCTTCCAATAAAGCCATTACAAGATGTATGCAGTAGCCAGCAATTTAGACTCATTTTTAACCCACAAATGATATCTCCCAGTCTCTCTCTCTCAAAATGATAAATATGTATAAAAAATGGTGTTAAAAGACAAGAGAGGAGAAGAGGATGAAAAGGAGCCATATTCTAGCCAGGCAGGGCTGCAAATGCAAATAACCCCAGGTAATCAAGAGGGTGAGGCAGGTGGATCACTTCAGCCCAGGAATTCAAGGCCACCATAGAAACACAAGGAAAAGTCATCCCTCATGAGAAAGAAAGGACAGAAGGGGGAGGGATAAAAAGAGGCAAGCATGTGTCTTGTGAACTTTATTCCATAGAAGGTAGTATCTTCCAACATGAAGAAATTCACATACTAAATACATACCATACATGTGCAGGAAATCACAATGTGCCACAACATGCTGCAGTAACCTACGAACACATTTATTGTGTTCAAATTCCAAAATTCACAGTTATGATTATGAAAAAATGCAAGCAAGACTATTTGTCTAACTTAGTTAAGTGCCTGTTCACAGATGGGTGAAACTTGATCTTGATAATGTAGGGAACCAGGAGGTATCTCAGCTGTCATGGCTGGAGGAGGGAGTAAACAAATGTGGAGGTTTCATGGATGGGACTGTTGAGGAGCATGTCAGATCCAGGGACAATCCCTCTTGGCACTATAAGAGGTGTGTGCTTCCCCTTATTGTAACTGTATACTATTATCTGGGCTTCATGCCTGCCAAACATTACATATGAGCCAGTCAGAATCCTTGCTCACAAAAAGCTCAAAGTTGATTACAGGTGTGAAATGCTTCAAATAAACACACAAATAATACTGAAAATCAAATTGCGATAAATATTATGAAATAAAAGAAAGCCATACTGAATTCTCCAGAAGTATATGACACAGGTGACTTCTATCATCAGTTTTTTTTGTTGCTGTGACAAGAATTAGAAATTAAACCAATATACGACCCAGCTATACCATCCTCAGTATGTATCCAACAGAATTAGTCCTGTTATAGCAATACATGTATATCCATGCTTACATCAGCACATTTCATAATAGTCAAATAATAGAATCAATCTAGGTGTCCATTAACAGATTTTTGCATAAAGAATATTTGATATACATACCCATTTGAGTTTTACTTGTCATAAACACAAATGAAATTATGTAATTTGCAGGAAAATTAATGGAAAGGGAGAATATGAAGGTAAGCGAGATAAGCCAAACTTAGGAAGTCGGGGATTGTATGCTTTCTCTCATACATGTAAGCTAGAGAGAAAAAAAGGAGAGACAAGGGAACTCAGGAAAATAGAAAGGAAACCAAGAGTCCTGGGTTTCTTGTGATTTAAGGATCTTGAGCCCCTTTAGAGTTTGGGTTAACTCTTTCACATTCAGATGAGGAAACAGACCTAGGCATACTCATACAATCTATACCTTAAGTCTTGTTGCTTGCTCAGCGTGCGCAAGTACACAAGTTCGAACCCAGCACCACATACACAACGAGGTCTCAGAGCAACAAAAACCATGTGAACAACTAAATAAAATTGATTCTCTTTCTCTCTCTCTCTCTCTCTCTCTCTCTCACTGTTCCTCTTTCTTTAAAAAAAAAAGGGACAAGAAAGAATCAATTTTATTTAGTTTTTCATGTGGGCTTCATTGCTCCAACACTTAGTTGTGTATGTGTTGCTGGGGTTCGGACTCACATCTCATGCATTCCAGGCAAGTGCCATGACCACCGAGCCACCTCTCCAACCCAACAGAACTGATTTTGAAAATAAAGCAATACCCATGGCCATAAACCTACTATGAATTTCTGTAAGCCCTGAACACTTGGAATCATGAGAAACACAGGTGTTGCAATCACCTCTAACATTTCACAACCACCCTTAATTAGGGTGTCAGCAGAGCAGAAAGTAAAAAATGATGAAACAAACAAGTCAAACAAAAACCAGGGAGCTTTAACAAATTTCAGAGAACCGTTTGGAAAGAAACAGGCAATATTTGAAGAAAAAGACATGCATTATGGTGTGTGACCCCTTCATCCTCATCATTCTGATCATAACCCCTTCATCAAATTTTTTCAGACCTCAGGAATGACATATCCAGGAAATTCTCTACTATGTCTCCAGTAAGATCCTCATGAAATATAGACCTTATGACATTTCTCATTTATTAAAATCCTTCCAATTGTTCCCAAAACCTGTGGGGGGAAAATTAAATGTCTCACAATATAACCCAAGGTCCCTCTACATTTGATGACAATTTGTTTCTTCAGTCTTTTTTCAATTGCTTCTCCAGAGGTTGTGATGTTTAAATAAACTATCACATTCTGCAACTTGATAAATTGCAAGTGTGACATGTCCCTGTTTCTTTATGTCTGTACAGGTAGGTTCTTCAACCTGAAGTTGACTGACACTATTTTCTATTGGGGGAATTCCTATCCATCCTTCAGTAAGGAACCAGGGCATGATCTCCAACAAGCCTGTGTTATTGCCTTAGAGTAACCTGGTAGGTGGGGTCCAGCTTTGCTCACTCATAGTTCCTATGAAGGACCACTCGGTGACAGTCAATGCAGTATGCATGTTAAAATCTATGTGCATGCAATAACACACTGTTGGTGGAGCTGCAGACTGGTACAGCCCCTCTGGAAAGCAGCATGGAGAATCCTCAAAAAACTAGGGATGAGTCCACCATATGACCCTGCTATTCCGCTCCTGGGTATCTTTCCAGGGGACTTAGAATCAACACATTATAGTGACACAGCAACATCTATGTTCATAGCAGCACAATTTACTATTGCTAGGCTATGGAAACAACCCTGATGTCCCTCACTGGAAGAATGGATCCAAAAACTGTGGTACATTTATACCATGGACTATTACACAGCAATTAGAAACAATGATATTGCAGCCTTCGAAGGTAAATGGATGGCTATGGAAGAGATCATGCTGAGTAAAATCAACTTAACCCAGAGATCTAAGGGTCGACTGTCTCCACTCATCTGTGGAGGTGGGGACTAGACCCTGGACAATGAGAAAGTTGGTCTATTAGCATGTGTTAAATCTAGATAAGATGTAATGCTTTACAACTTAATACTTTTTTTAGAGATATAGTGGGAAGGGGAAGGGTGGGATAAGGGAGGGTAATTGGGGGGAGCACTCCTGGGGGTAATTGCAATATCCAGAATATATACACATTTTATATTATTTTGTTAAAATCTTGTAAGGTCGTTCAAAAATTTAAAAAAATCTATGTGCATGGGCGGTTTTCCAAAAAATACTGAATTTTGGAGAAGGTTTTGCACAAAGGCATTATCCACTAGGAGACAGAGACACAGACAACCATTCAGAGGCTGCCTCTATATAAGTGAAGCCAAGAGACTACAAAGCTTCAACCAATTCAAAGACTTGAAAAAGAGGAACCATGCGCAACTCGTTCTATAGGAGAAACAATAAATAGATCCAAATCATAAAACAGAAAAAAATAACAACAAATTAAAATTAAATGCCTGCTAACCTAATAATGACTTCAACATGTATAAATTTTTACACTATCATGGGGAAACTTGCCTAGGATGCTGGGGGACATAGGGAGGGTGGTAGGAAGTGGGAAGGAGAATAGGAAGGGCATCAAGAAGAACAGAAGGAGCTATATGGGGGAATCTAATCCGAGGGGAACCTCTGACTTCCAGGAGAAGTCCAATTAACTTGGGGCTTAATTAAGGAGAAACATGAAACCATGGTGAACCCAAGCGGGGGTGGGGGGGTAAACCATGGACTGGCACCAGTCTTGGATTGTACTGTCATTACACGTTTGTTCTTGATTGTTTGATGATGAATCCCTTCTAATTGTAAGACCATGCTTAACAAGAAAAAAAATGTGGAAAAACAAACAAAAAATAAATAAATGCCTATCTTGATAATGAGCCTTGATTCAAATTTTTTAAACAAAATAGCAAATCATACTAAATAGTAGTCACCAAAGGATGATATACCACAACAAGTTGGATATAAATCTGAAACACCAGTGTGATTAGTGGAGTAAAAATATAGGCCTTTCCATTGCTGATTCTGCTATCTGTAAAACTGTTTCCCTGGCTGTTCATGGACACACGCCTAATGCTTAATGTCTCAGCTTAAAATACCTTGGATTCAATAAAGACATCACTGAATCCTTAGCGCAGTGGTGTTGGCAACTGTACCTGGAGGCTGCATAGAAAGCTAGAGCTCAGTACCTACTGCCATTAGCCACTGAAGGACAACACCAAGAGGAATACAGAGGGCCAAGAAATTATCAGGGATTTTTTAGGAAGATGGTGACCTGCTGAAGGGCTGCCTGTAGAAACTCTCTATGAAGTTGAATGCCAAACGAGGGAGAAGTGCCTTTCTGCAAGGTGGATGAAGGGCAAATATTTGCTGAAACTCCTTAGTAGACAAAAAGCAAAACTAGAGATACAGAGGCTTAGATACAATAAACAATTAAGAAAAACCACACATGGGCCAAGCAGCTCTGGCTACAAGGACAACCACCCAGTGTTTGCACTGCTGGTTCAGCACAGAGGGAAGGAAGAACACATACAAATACAGTAAGAATAAAGTGGCACAGAGAAGGGCTCTCTCTCTTCAGGTGAACCCAGGGTCTGCATTAGTGCACATAACTTAGACATACCTTCAAACTGGCCACAGAGCCAAGATCACCATCTTGAAAAAGAGGGCAGTCCAGACAGCTGCTCTAAGAGCCACAAGTTCAGGTCAGAGGCTGTCCCTGGTATAGAACCATCAGCCACTGACCACCCTAGGAGCCTTATGATCAGACTGTCTCTTGCACTATAAGTTTGGGATGTGCAGCCTCAGGAGCTGCACATTCTGACTGCCTCAGGCCCCATGAGTTTAGGATAGACACATTCCAAGGAGCCAGGCATGTTCTGAGCAGGAGTGCCTTTTAAGCACCATGAATTTGGGGCAGAGATGGCCCCCAGGATCTGTATGCATTTTCTACCATTGAGGGCCTCAGGATCCTAAAGTTCAAGGAAGCATCTGCCCCAGGTGCCAGGAGTTCAGGGTGGAAATGCTCCCAGGATCAATGAGCCCTCCTTATAGCTGCCATGGGATCAACAAGATTGCCACCAGCTCCTGGGTCCCTGGCTGAAGTGGAACATGAGTCTGGGCAGGTGGTCACAATAGCACCCAGGGTCTCAACCCAGGAAAGCTGAAAGTTGGTATTCACAGGGAGCAGTCATAGTAAAGGTCTATGCCACCTCCAAATGTCAAGAATACTGGGAGGATTCATGGGAATATAACGTCAAGCTGAGAACAGAAAAAGCTAGGCCCTCCAGCAAACTCATGCTGGAAGTGCCTCCAGATGTGATCATCAACCCACACTGTCTATTTTGACCTCCTCAGTGTAAATAATCCATATTCCTCCCAAATTTCCATTAAGACATAGGGATTGGGGGAGGGGCAGTTACAATTTCTCTGTTTTGTTTTTTTGTTTGTTTGTTTATTTGTTTCTTGTTTAGTTTTGCTGTGATTTGTTTTTGTTTTTTTTTTGTTCTTGCAAAACAGAAAGTTTTGTTTTATGCTGTATAACTTCACAGTGTTGAATTTCTCTGCTGTCCCCTTCTTTGTTTTCTTCTGGCAACAGCTAAACATTACTCCTCTCTCTTTCACTTTCCCCTAGACTGATTATCTTAGTTTCTTCATCTTTCTTTTTTTTTCTTTTCTTTTTCTTTTTTTTTAATTAGAATATCCTACATTATCTCCACTTTCTTCCTGCTCTTGCTCCAAATTCACAAGTTCCTCTATACCATCCTATCACATGTCCTTGGCTCTCAAATCTATTTTTCTATACCTAGGAAGGTACTGAAAATCTGAAGTGAATGCCAAACTTGAAAATGGGTGTTTGCTTGTAAACTGAATAGTCTTACAATTATAGTCTGGTGAAAGATAGTTGCTAATGCTTCTATTCCTTTCATAAGTGGTAACTGTTTTTGTAAGAGTTATAGAAGGGAAAAAGTAACCACCTCCACACTATTTTATGCATTGGCTGTATACATTGACTATTTTCCCTTATCTCTTGAGGTATTGGAAATTATACCAGAAAAAAATAATTCACAAGGCAGAGAGACAACTATAAAACTGTACTATTCAAATTGTACCTCAGCTCAAACAAGTAAAGAGATAAAAAAAAAACCCACAACCCATTAACAAAGTCTCAAAGTGAAATAACCAGTGAGAGATCTCAGGCCCCACTCTCCGACACTGAAAATGAGGAAAAAGAGAAACAGCACTCCTTCTCAAATCCACAACTCCCCAGTCAAGGAGTCCCTGGATAGGGACCTGGATGAAAACTTAGAAGAAAGTAACAACAACCTAATTATTAAAATGATCAAATAATTAAAAGATTTAAGGAAGGAAATAAGAAAGCGACTACAGGAACTGAAACACCATTTTAATAAAGAATTAGAGACACTGAAAAAAAGATGTAGTAGCACTCTTAGAATTGAAAAACACAGTCAACCACATTAAAAGCTCTATGGAAGACACTAATATCAGAGTAAACTCAATAGAAAATAGAAATTTAGCTCTTGAAAATAAAACATCAGACAGTGAAGACAGGCCGAGTGATCTTGAATGAATGGAGGACAGACAAGAAAAAAAATTATTGATCATCATCAGAATTTTCAAGAAATATGGGATGAAATCAGAAGAAATAACCTCAGAGTGATTTCAATAGGGGAAAATATTGAGCAACAAATGAGCAGCATAAAGAAATTTCTTGTGCTGGAGCGGTGGCTCAGCGGTTTCGGTGCTTGCCTGGCAAGCACAAGGACCCGGGTTCAAACCCCAGCACCACGTACACAACTGAGTGTTGGAGCAACTAAGGCCATGTGAAAAACTGAATAAAGTTGTTTCTCTCTTTCTCTGTCTCTCTCACTGTCCCTCTCTCTTTTAAAAAAAGGAAAAAAAAGAAATTTCTTGACCACCAGTATGACCCCCCTTCCAGAACAGCCCTGCTCAGGACCAACCAGGGGAGATTCCCTGCCTGGAGCAGCTCTGCCTACCTATGACCTGTGTTCTGGTTGGGGCCTGTTTAAGTCCTGCCAGAAGGCACTAAAGATACCACTGGTAGGACCTCTGTCTGGAGCAGCCCTGCTCAGGACCAACCAAGAGAGTTTCCCCACCTGGAGCAGCCCCCGCCTATTTAAACTCCACATTCCTTTTGGGGCCTGTTTAAGTCCTACGGAAGGTAGGTCTCCATTTTGGTAGGTTCAGATTTGCAACCTTGAGCCTGGAACCAAAAGGTAGAGCAACACCAGGTCCCAGGCAGAAACAGCATCTGGAAGAAGGTGATCATCAAAGAGTTGGTGGCTCATCTAACTGTTTGACTTGCAAGGAAAAACCACCTGGAGAACTGCCTGCTTTCCCATCAGGAAATCTCAATTCAGAGATCCACAAGAAGCTCTTCAAAATAAAGAATCAAACAAGAAGAGGTTCACCTCAAACCCAAAACTCCCCCAAGAAGGATGCCATGGATAGGGGTTGAGATGAAAACCTTGAAAATATTATTAATGATCTGATTACTAAAAGGAGCAATGAACTAAAAGAAGATATAATGAAAGGACTAAGTGAGAAGACTGAAGAGATAAAAAAAACTCTATTACCAAAGAAATAGACATACTCAAATAGTAAATAACAGAGCTAAAATCTGCAGTCAATGACATGAGAGGAACCATGGAAGAATTTAATAATAGACTATAGAAAACAGAACCTCAGCTCTTACAGAAAGAACTTCTGACAGTGAGGACAGGCTGAGCAAATTAGAGTGCATGGATGACAAAAAAAAAAACACAGAACACGAACAGAATTTTAAATGTGTCTGGGATGAAATGAGAAGAAACAATTTAAGAGTAATTGGCATACAGGAAGAAGTTGAAATGCAAACAAATGGGCTGAGTGAAATCAGCATAACCCAGAGAACTAAGGATCGAATGTCTTCACTCATTTGTGGAGGCTGGATCTAGACCCTGGCCATTGAGAAAGGAGGTCTATTATCACATGTTAAATCCAGATAAGTTGCAATGTTATACAACCTAATACATTTTCAGAGATGTTTTGGGAAGGGCAGGGGAGGGATAAGGGTGGGTAATTGGGGGAGCACTCAGGGGTAAATCTAATCTTCAGAATCTATATTCATATAATATTATTTCTTTAAAAACTTATATGATTGTTCAACAAATAAATTTCTCAATAAAAAAGGAATATTCTCAAGGAAATTGCTAAAGAAAATTTTGCCCATATAAAAATAGAGTCAGATATGCTCATCCAGGAAGCTTATAAGACACCCAATGGGCCTAATCAAATGAGAATCTCAACAAGACACTTCATATTCAAAAAGTACAACATGGAAATCAAGGAAAGAATATTGAAAGCAGCAAGGGAAAAACACCAAATCACATTCAGAGGCAAACCAATCAGAATCACATCTGACTTTTCAGTTCCACCTCTGGAAGTGAGAAGATCTTGGAAGGAGATATTTCAATACCTGATTGAACACAACATGCGGCCAAGAATACTATACCCAACAAAACTCAGCTTCAAATTTGAGGGGAAAATAAGAACTTCTCATGATAAGAACAAACTTGCAGCATTCATGAACAGAAAGCCAGCATTACAAAGAATTCTCAAAGATAAACTCCAGATACAAGTACAAGATAATATTCCTCAAAACCCACAATCAGAGGAATTCAATAAAAGTACAGGCTATCAACAGACAACTAAGCACAGAATTCACTAATAGAATACAATGAAAATGAATCACAACCACCTAACAATTCTAACACTAAATGTGAATGGTCTCAATGCACCAATCAAAAGACACAGACTAGCAGATTAGATCAAAAAACAAAATCCAACAATATGCTGCTTACAGGAAACCCACCTTACAGCCAGTGACAGCCACAGATTAATGGTGAACGGATGGAAAAAATATCTACCAGGCATATGGCCCAAAAAGGCAAGCTGGAGTTGCAATACTTATATGTGATAAAGTGGATTTCAAACAAAAATTAATCAAAAGAGATACATCCTAGTAAAGGGAACAATACAGCAGGAGGAAATAACCATAGTAAATATATACTCCCCAAACACTAATGCTCCCAACTATGTGGAAAAAATACTCCAAGATATAAAACCACTTGTGGACCTCAACACAATAGGACTGGGAAACTTCAACACTCCTTTATCACCAATAGATAGATCATCAAAGCAAAAAAACAATAAAGAGATCTCCAGTCTAAGCAACACTATAAATCAAACAGACTTAACAGACATCTACAGAATATTTCACCCCAAATTGGCAGAGTATATCTTCTTCTGAGCAGCACATGGATCCTTCTCCAAAATAGATCATATATTAGTTCACAAAAGAAATCACAGCAAATATTTAAAAAGTAGATAGTATTCCATGTATCCTATCAGATAATGATGCAATGACTCTAATAATTAACAGCAAAAACCATGACACAAACCCACATATATGTGGAGATTCAATAACACCCTATTAAATGAAGAATGGATCCAAGAAGACATGAGAACGGTAATTTAGGAATTTTTGGAAGAGAATGAGAATGAGGACACAACATATCAAAACCTCTGGGACAGCATGAAAACATTCTTAAGGGGAAAATTTATTGCACTGAGTGTCCATACTAAGAATCAGGAGAAATCCCTAACAAATAAGCTTATGCTCTAACTCAAATCTCTACAAAAGGAAGAACAGTCTAATCCCAAAGCCAGCAGAAAAAAAGGAAATAATTAAGATCAAAGCTGAAATCAACAAAATTGAGAACAAAAAAAGCAATAAAAATAATTGACAAAAAAATCTGGTTCTTTGAAAAAATAAATAAAATTGACAGACCCCTAGCTAATCTAACTAAAAGGAGAGAATCAAAGCAAATCAACAAAATCACCAACGAAAAGAGGGTGATCACCACTGATCTCCTTGAAATCAAACAGATTATCAGAACATATTTGGAAAAACTATACTCCTTTAATTCAGATAATCTGGATGACATGGACAAATTTCTAGACACATACAACATCCCCAAATTGACACAGGAAGAAATTGAAATCCTAAACAGCCCAACAACAGGCACCAAAATCCATACAGCTATTAAAAGTCTTCCAAAGAAGAAAAGCCCAGGACCTGATGGATTCTCTACAGAGTTTTACTGCACCTTTGAAGAAGAGTTAACACCACTCCTCATGAAGCTATTCCAAGAAATTGAAAAAGAAGGAACTCTCCCAACACTTTTTATGAAGCAACCATAACTCTGATACCAAAACCCAACAAGAACACATCTGAAAAAGAAAACTACAGACCAATATCCCTCATGAATATTGATGCAAAAATCCTTAATAAGGTTCTTGCAAACCACATTCAAAAACACATCAATCAAGAAAATAATTCATCATGATCATAGGGCTTCATTCGTGGTATGCAAGGCTGGTTCAACATACACAAATCAATACATGTAATTCATCACTTAAACAAAATTAAGGACAAAAACCATATGATCATCTCAATAGATGCAGAAAAGGCCTTCGATAAAATCCAGCACCCATTTATGCTCAAAACTCTAGAGAAAATAGGGATCAAATGAACTTATCTTAACTTTGTAAAGACCGTATATGCCAAACCCTCAGCTAGTATAATACTAAAGGAGAAAGATTGAAAGCATTTCTGCTGAACTCAGGAACAAGACAAGGCTGCCCACTTTCACCACTTTATTCAATATAGTCCTCGAGACCCTGGCTGAAGCAATCAGACAGGAGGAAGAAATCAAAGGGATAAGAATAGGAAGAGAGTATGTCAAACTATCTCTTTTTGCTGATGACATGAAAAAAAAACTCCACCAGAAAAATGATAGAGCTTACAAACAGATTTGGCAAAGTAGCAGACTAAAAGATCAAAACCCATAAATCAATAGCTTTCCTATATGCCAACAATAATTGGTATATAAGAATTATGTCTGTATACTTGGGTATATTAGGAATATTATATGACCCAGAAAGAGAGGCAAGGGACTGGGGGATGGGAGAAAGGGGTGCGGAGGAGGGTGCTAGGGGGATATGGACAAAATTATATTACTGTATTGTGTGCATCTATGAATATGTTGCAATAAATCCCACCATTATATACAACTATAATGCACCAACAAAATATAAATTAGAAAAAAAGAAAGGATCAGATCAAAGCAAGTCTGAAGTCCAACTTCAGTCAGGTCAATCAAGTCCTGTAGCCTCACATCTAGCATCTGAGGCTCATGGTATCCTGATGTTCTATTCAAAGGGCTTGTGTATTTCTGTCCCTATGGCTTTGCTGGTTGCAATCTACGTGGCCTCTTCTGTTAGCTTGTTTTTGATCAATTATTGTAGGTTTCCTGTCAGATGTTCTGTGGTACTAGTATTTCTTAATCTTGGAGCTCTTACTGCAGCTTTGGCTTCCTCCTTACATTTCCATGCATTACCTTCTCAGGGGTTGCCTGCAGGGACTCTGACCCTGGGGACTCATTGTCTGGCCTCCCAGGCCTTCCTTTAAAAATCTTGGTGGAAGCCTCCTTCACCTCCTAACTACAGAATCCTGCAATCCTGCAGAACCAGCACACGTGTATGTCACCAAGGTCTACTGTCATCTTGAGCAATAGCCAAGCCTCCAGTGACCATGGATGCAGCAGTCTCTGAGTGTCTGAGTGACTAAGTCTGCTGAAAAACCTTCTTAGGCCCTCTTGTGCAAGCAGGATTCCCCAATGGTTCCTCCTCCTCCTCCTCCTCTAGTATGTTGAGGTAAGTTCCTTCTACTCCTATCTTTTCTAGTGTTTTAAACATGCCAAATGCTTTTTCTGCATTTATTGAAATAATAACATATTTCTCCTTTTTTAAATCTATTCATGTGGTGAATTACATTCATTTAACTCCAAATATTGAACCAGCCCTGCATCCCAGGGATGAATCCCACTTGGACATGGTGTGTTATCTTTTTAATGTGTTTTTGTATGCAGTTTGTCAATAATTTATTAGGGATTTTTGCATCTATATTCATCAAGGATATTGGTCTGATGTTTTCTTTCCTTGATTTGTCTTTGTCAGGTTTTGATATCACCGAGATACAGGTGTCATGCAAAGAGTGTGGTAGAGTTCCCTCCTTTTCTATTTCATGGAATAATTTAGGAAGGATTGGTATTAGGTCTTCTTTAAAGGTCTTGTAGAACTCAGCTGAGAATCCATCTGGTGCTGGGCTTTTCTTTGTTGGAGTGCTTTTAATGGCTGTTTTCACTTCATCACAGTAATTGATCTGTTTAAGTTTTCTATTTTCTCTTGGTTTAATTTGGATGGTTCATACTTTTCTAGGAGTTTGCCTATATCTTCAAAGTTGTCAAGCTTATTGGCATAGAGGCTTTCAAGACGGCTTCTGATGATCCTTTGGATGTTTCCAGTGATGTTTCCTTTTTCATCCTGGATTTTAATGATTTGAGATTTTCCTCTTTCTTTTGGTTAGTGTGGGTAATGGCTTATCAATTTTGTTTATCTTTTCAAAAACTAACTTTTCGTTCATTGATTTTTTGTATTGTTTTATTGATTTAATTTCATTGATTTCAGGTCTGGTTTTAGTTATTTCCTGTCTTCCACTGGTTTTGGTGTTGTTTGTTCATTTTCCTCTAAGGCCTTGAGATGAAGTACTAACAACCACAGCAGCAAGTCAAAATGACACACTAAAGACAGTGATACTTTACAAGAACGTAAGTACTTTTAGCATCATGTATGTTGAATTCCTTCTACCTATTTTCTATGCTACATCAACATTACATACTGAAAGCAATAATCCATGTGTTCAATCAATAAAAC
The DNA here is from genome assembly GCA_004027875.1 of Aplodontia rufa. Lineage (NCBI taxonomy): Eukaryota > Metazoa > Chordata > Mammalia > Rodentia > Aplodontiidae > Aplodontia > Aplodontia rufa. Next base: position 4,620 of record PVKS010021494.1, on the reverse strand, counting down.
GTTTATTGAGTACCTATTCTGTACCATGCCTGAGATAAGACCACATAGTCTAGTATACTTCATTGATTTCTATATTAGGTAAAAATGTTGAGTTTAAAAGAATTATACAAGAGTTTCAACCATTATGGCAAACTTTTTCTCCATTTTTTAAATTAGTTTGACATAGACCTACATATTGGAGGGGATTGTTGTTACATAATCATGCATACATGGATACTGACATACTGAGATAGTAAGTTAAGGTCAATCCTAGACCAGGATTTACTCTCCTTCATCCATTCCCTGAACTCATGTGTCCTCTGTAATCCCACCATACTATCTAGTTTGAAATGAACACATACATGTATAATAATTGTTGACATTTCTGAGTTTCTCTGCCTGCCTGTGTATAGCTAGGCTTCTAATGGGAGTTGAGTATTCCCCATTGTATGTTTTGGTGGAGTTTCAACTATGGTGAGTTTAATACTTAAACTCAGATGACTATCATCATGTGTTAGGTTTTACACTAGCTTCCACATATGAGAAATAACATTTGGCCCTTAAGTCTGTGATTTTGGAATATTTCACTCAGCATAATTTTTTCCATTTTCATCCATTTTGCTGCAAAAGGCGTGGTATTGTTCCCTCTATTGTGAAGTAGATCTCCATTGTGTATATATACAACAATTTGTGAATCCATTCTTCCAGTAAGGGACATCTGAGCTGCTTCCATAGTTTAGCTATTATAAACTGTCACTCCTCTTTTTTTTAATTTTTATTAGTGCATTTTAGTTGGATGATGGGACTTATTGTCATATATTCCTAGAGGCACACAATACAGCAATACAATTTGGTCAATATTCCCCCTGCCACACCCCTCTACTTCCCTCCTCTTGTCCCCTGATCCCTTGCCTTTCTTCTGGGTCCTATATTTTTCCTAAAAACCCAAGTACGGTGACATAATTCTTATACTTATGAGGAACATTTTTATATACATGACTATAGTATATACAGTGACATACTTATAAATGCTTGGTATGTACCTTGCTTTATGTCAGTTCCAACATTTCCCCTTCTCCCCTCTTATCATTCCTTTTTATTCTTTGATATATTTGACAATAGGATTAAACATTTACATTTTTGTAAAGGCATGCAGTATAGCTTGTTTAAATATCTTATGCAGTATCTTCCAACTGTATCTCATATTTTTAATGTGAGAACTCAGTACTATAAATTTCCCACTTAGAAATGCTTTCATCTATCCCAGAGGTTTAAATATGCTGTGTCTTCATTCTCTTCCATTCTTTCTTGATTTCTACTCTCATGTTTTCTTGGACCTAGTCTTCATTTAATAGGGTATTATTCATTCTCCTTGTATATGTGTATTTTCTGTTATAATTTTAGGTGCTAATTACTAGGGTCATTGCATCATGGTCTGATAGGGTACATGGTATAATATCTACTTTTTCATAATTCCTGAGATTTCCTTTGTGAACCAGAATATGATCTGTTTTGGAGACGGATCCATGTGCTGCTGAGTAGAAGGTATATTCAGCCAATTTCATGTGGCATATCCTATAGATGTCTATTAAATCCATTTGATTTATGAAGCTATTTAGGTTGTAGATCTCTTTATTCTTTTGTTGTTGTTGTTTTGTTTTGTTTTGAAAATCTGTCTGTTGGTGATAGATGAGTGTTGAAATCTCCCAGTATTATTGTGTTGAGATCCACAAGTAGTTTTATGTCATGAAATAACTTATTGAAATAGTAGGGAGCATTGTTATTTAGGGAGTATATATTTACTATGGCTATATCTTCCTGTTGTATTATTCCCCTTACTAACATGTAATAGACTTTTTTATCTCTTCTAATTAGTTTATGTTTAAAAATCTACTTTGTTGGATATAAGTATTGCAACACCAGCTTGCTTTCTTGCCATACACATGGTAGTTTGTTTTTTGGGTTTTTTTTTTTTTTACATCCTTTCACCCTCAATCTGTGGGTATTGTTGGCTGTGATGTGGATCTCTTGTAAGCAGCATATTGTTGGACTTTGTTTTTTGATCCAATCTGCTAATCTGTGTCTTTTGATTGGTGCATTGAGACCATTCACATTTAGTGTTAGAATAGTTATGTGGGTGTCATTCATAGTCATTGCGTTTTATTAGTAAGTGCTGTGCTGTCTTGGTTGTCTATTGATAGGACATACCTTTATTGAGTTTCTTTTGTGAATTTTGGGGTGGGCTTGCTTGTTCTTCTGTCTGGAGTTGATCTTTGTGGATTATTTGTAATGCTGGCTTTCTGTTCATGAATGCTACAAGTTTGCTCTTATCATGAAAAGTTCTTATTTCCTCCTCAAATTTGAAGCTGAGTTTGTAGTGTTCTTGGCTGCATGTTGTGGTCATTCAGACATTGAAAAAATCTCCTTCTTGCTTCCAGAGTCTGAATTGAAAAGTCAGAGGAAATCCTTATTGGTTTGTCTATGAATGTGATTTGGTGTTTCTCCCTTGCAGCCTTCAATATTCTTTCCTTGATTTCCCTATTGTACGTTTTTAATATGATGTGTCTCAGTGAGCTTCTCATTTGATTAGGCCTATCAGGTGTCCTATAGGCTTCCCGGATGAACATATCTGACTCTATTTTTATATGGGAAAATTTTTCTTTATTTCCTTGAGAATGTTCCTTATCCTGTTTGCTTGCATTTCAGTTTCTTCCTGTATCCTAATTACTCTTATATTGTTTCTTCTAATTCCATCCCATAAATTTTGAAAATTTTGTTCATGTTCTGGGAGTTGCTTTTCTTTTTTTTACCATCCATCTGCTCAATCTTACTCAACCTACCCTCGTTGTCAGAAGTTCTTTCTTCAAGACCTGAGGCCCTGTTTTCTATATAAGTTAGTCTATTATTAAATTCTTCCATGGTTCCTTTCATGTCATTGACTGCAGATTTTAGCTCTGTTACTTACTATTTGAGTATGTCTATTTCTTTTGATAATAGAGTTTTTCATCTCCTGAGTTTTCTCACTTAGCCCCTTCACTAAATCTTCTTTTAATTCATTGTTCCTTTTAGTTATCAGATCACTGATAATTTGTTGTAGATTTTCATCCAACTCCCTGACCATGGGCTCCTTGCTGGGGGAGTTGTGGGTTTGATTCTTCATCTTTGGAAAGCTTCTTTTGGAGCTCTGAATTGTGGTTCCCTGAGTAGAAGCAAGAGAAGTCTCTGGCTTCTTCTTCCTTACAACAAGGGTTGGATCAGACACCACCTCTCTGATGACCACCACTTTCTTCCAGAAATCTGCTTCTTCCTGGAGCCTTGTCTTGTTGCACCTTTCAATCTAGGTTCTAGGACTTGGACTTTGTGCCTGGTGGGGTTGGGGACAGCCCCTTACCTTGTTAAAGCTAATTGATAGGGGTGTGTCACTGGGTGCTAGGGTCCCAGAGTTATGGGGTGGACCAGAGTGGACCCAGCTATGTGCTGCGCTGGAATCTGGGATCCTTGGTGGTGGAATGGGCACAATATACCTGGACCTGGCAGATGTTCATGACAGCTGGGTGTTGTCTGGGTGTGGGGTCTTTGGGGGTATATGGCACACCTGCCAGGGTGGGACAAGAGACATGAGCATACACAAACGCAGGGTAGGGTCTGTATAGGCTTCTTCTCACTCCTTAAATTGAAGTGGATTATTGGCCTGAAGTCTCTATCAGGTTGTTCCTCTTTGGATCTTTGCTGTTGGATTTGGAGTTTTGTCCTGTCCCTTACTTGGGTTGGGGTATTGTCAGGAAAGTTGAGTTCAGAAGCCAAATCCCTAACCTGTGAACTGTTAGATTTCCAGCTCCTCATGAGCTAATAGGAGATAATCAATATGATAAGCAATGCATACAATAAATGGTATTAAATTGGTTATTTACTACCACTATGTCTATTATGTTGTTAAATTCCACCTGTGAAATGAATATTAGTGCTAGTCATTACTTTCAGCGACAATAATTATAAACCATCCCCTATATCAGGTTTCAAAGCATACAATAGTTATTGAGTTTGGTATTCATAGTAGTAATTACACAGCATTAATGATGGGGGTTCAAAAGGCATAAACTAATTAGAAGCCTTAGAGAGAAGAGACTGTAAGAGGAAGTTGGAGAAGAAGTCATAATATCCAAGTGTGAACAGATAGAAAATAGAGGAGGTGAAGGATTTGCTGGGGAAAGAAAAGAAAAGAAAATGGAGGGAGAAAGACAGAAGTGCCAAAGCAGATGAAGGGTTAAAGTGATATTAAAAGAATTTGGGTGATACTATAAGAAAGGGTAGACACAAGTACAGGAAATTTTTGCACCTGGGGCACAATACAATTTAAATATCAAATGTACATATCAAAATCCTAACCCTCAGCAGGCAGGACAAGGATAAACATTTACATTGATGAAAATGCTCAAGAATGAAGGGAGTGTATAGAGAAGAAAATGGAAAAAAAGAGAAAAGAGAAGAGGGGGAAAGCAGGAAAAAAATTTAAAAACAAAACAAACCAAAAACCCATAAAACAAAACCAAAAGAAAAAAAAACCTAGTTAGTGTTTATATGTCCATATACAAATCAGCTTCTCCAGAAGGCACACAACCATATGTCAAAAACAAGGAGGGG
>PVKS010021493.1:0-35124 GCA_004027875.1 Aplodontia rufa | reverse complement strand
TAAAGTTGTTTCTCTCTTTCTCTGTCTCTCTCACTGTCCCTCTCTCTTAAAAAAAAAAAAAGGAGTTCAGCTTGGTGGTGTTAAGTATATTCACACTGTAGTTAAAATGGATCTTCAAAACTTTTCCATCTTGCAAATCTAAAACTTTATGTCCAAGACACTGATAACCACCATTCTATTTTATGTTTCTATGAATCTATTTTATTGTAAAAGTTTTTATTAGTACATTAGTTATATATAATAGTGGGGTTCATTTTGACATAATCATACACGTATGGAACATAATTTGCTCCACTTCAGTCCCTAGTGCTTCCTCTGTCTCTCTCCTCCTCCCTCCCCGCTTTCTCTACTGGCATTCCTTCTATTCATTTATCTATTTCTTTTCAATTAGTACTTTACAGATATTCATAAGGAAGAATCCACTGTGGTATATTTATACATGCACACAGCAAAATTTTGTCAAATTGATGCCCAACTTCCTCCACTTTCCTGTCCTTCCTCCCTTCCCCTCAGTCTCCTTCTTTCATGCCAATGTTCCTACTTCATCCTTAAGCTATTTGCCCCCTCCTCTACCTTTTCCCATTTACTTTGCTCTGGCTTCAGCATATGAGAGGAAACATTCACTGACCCTTGAATGACTTTTCTGTGACTGGCTTATTTTACTTAGCATGCTCTCCATGTCCATCCAAATACCAGAAAGTGTCATAATTTCATTCTTCTTTATGGCTAAGTGAAACTCCACTGTGTATTCATATCACATTTTCTTAATCCATTCATCTATATTGATGGACACCTCGTCTGGTTCCATAATTTGGTTACTGTGAATTATGCTACTATACACATTGATGTACCTGTACCACTATAGTATGCAGATTTTAGTTTGTTTTTGATAAATACCAAGGAGTGGGAAACCTGGTATCGTCATATGGCGATTCCATTCCTAGTTTTTTGAGACATCTCCATATTGATTTCCAGTGTGGTTATACTAATTTGCAACAATGTATAAGTTTACCTTTGCCCCTACATTCTTTTTTTTTATAATTTTTTTTAAAGAGAGAGAGAGAAACAACTTTATTTAGTTTTTCAATGGCCTTTGTTGCTCCAACATTTAGTTGTGTATGTGGTGCTGGGGTTTGAACCTGGGTCCTCGTGCTTGCGAGGCAAGCGCCGAAACTGCTGAGCCACTGTTCCAGCCCCTGCCCCATTCTTGCCAGTATTTTTCATTCTTTGTATTCTTGATAATTGCCATTCTGATGGGAGTAAGATGAAATCTCAATGTTGTTTTGATTTGCATTTCTCTGATTGCTAAGAAGTTGAACATTTTTTCCTGTTTGTTGGTTATTTGTATTTCTTCTTTTGAGAAGTGTGAATTTGACTACTTTAGATACCTCAAATACTTGAAATCATAACTATGTTTTTTTGTAACTGGCTTATTCACTTTGCATAATGTCCTCAAGATTCATTCACATTGTAGCAAGTGACAGAATTTCCTTCCTTAAAAAGGCTGAATAATATTCCATTGTATGAACTTTGTTCATTTATTCATCTGTAGATGGACATTTGAGTTGTTTTTACTCCTAGCTATTGTGAATAGTGCTGCTAATGACAGGAGAGAACAGATTGATTAATGTTGTTTTTAAAAAAGTACTTCTTTGCATCCTGGTTTATTATTTTAGTTATTCAAATTCTTGCCCTTGAACAGTTTATTTTTTCTAACATTACCTGATGCTTAGAACTATGAAGGATATCAAGCCTGTACTTATCTATGTCTCAGTGCTATTTTATTGGTAGAGCTAAGTTACAGAGCTTCATCCTTTAAATATCCCTGCCTCAAAAAGCTCTAACTCTGCAAATGCCCTATCAACTTTGAGAGGTAATCCTACTGTTGCTAAGATCACCAACAAGTGAAGATTTCTTGGGAGTTGTGAGAAAGGGATAGACACAGTGAGTTAACTGCACTTTTGTATTATTTATATGTATTAAGTTCCTTAGGTAAGGATCAGCTCTTCTATTTCTTCTTTTTAAAAAAGTCCCTTTTATCTCAAATCCCTTCTTTAATTGGAGGTAAACATTAAAATGTGTTTACTTTTATTTATTTATATTTATGTGAAAAGTATATTTTATTTTGTGTAAGTATCCAAGTATATTTATGTGAATAGTATTTTTTATTTTGTACAAGTGTCCAGGTATCTTTCATTACGTAAATCACTCTCCTTTGTGCCTTAGGGTCCATATTTTCCAGATCTATCCAAGAGGCCATGTACCACTTAGTTTGCTACACCCAACTCTTGCACAATTCATTCTCTATGTTGTACAACATTCCTATTTCACCATTTTTTTTTTTTGTCCCTAGGAGAAGGCACCCAGATTTCCTCTAATTACCCTCTACCATAAAAGTCCACTTAAGGACTTCTTTGAGAGTTTTCCTATACATAAATATCCAGAAGCAGAACTGCTAGGTCCCAAGGTATGCAAGCAAGTGCCATTAGACGGTTATCCACAAAGGTAGTACCAGATGATATGTGCACCAGAATACACCAGTTCCTCCACCCCCACAACATTTGGCAACACCTAACTTTCCAGTTTTTTTTAACCAGTGTAATGTGATATGACATGGTTGTTGGAGCATTTTCCCACGGATCTGTAAATACTTTGTGTTTCCTCTTCCATCTTGTCATGTTTGTTACCTTTGATCACGGGTAAGACTTTATTAAAACAAAATTCTTACTTTTCATGTTATCAAAAAACCTTGGGGCTGGAAAGGTGGCTTAGTGGTTACAGCATTTGCCTGACATGCACAAGGACACGAGCTCAAACCCCAGAACCATGTACACAACAGGGTGTTGGAGCAATGAAACCACATGAAAAACTAAATAAGACTGATTTTCTCTTTCTCACTTCCTCTCTCATAAATAAAATAATAAATAAATAAATAAAACCTGAAAAAAAAAAAAACCAAAAACAAAACCCTTTGTTTTCTTTTAATGTGTTCAATGGGGTTCGTTTAAGAAGTTCTTTTCCAATCCTAGATCAAAAAGAGAGTCTTCTAACATTTCCTCTCACTTGAAAGTCTTTCCTCTCACACTTAAATTGATAGTCTACCTTAGTATGTGGAATTTAGTAGTAATGCAGTTCTAATTTCTCCAAATGGTAGTTTTCCCATTGTTGACTAAAAGAACCCATCCTCCTCCCAATTTGTGGAGACACTTCACAAAATCAAAGGAATGCACATACACAAGTCTATATCTCTTCTGTCCCACTTCTCTCTTTGTAAGTTCACCAATACCATACTGTTTTTGTTACTATGGTCGTCTATTAATTAAGTGAGAAAGTTCCTCACCTTTTTTTTTTTAATTTTTAGGTTGTGAATCTTTGTGACTGCAAATGGATTTCAGAACGATCACTGATTACTGATTTGCTTAGAAGATTCAACTAGAAATTTGACTGGCATCACACTGAATTTATATTTTAATAAGTCATTCATCCAAGAGCACACTGCTTTCATATCATCTTCTATTTGTTTTTTAGTTAAAATGCTTTCCATAGCACTCTATTTTTCCATGCACTCTATTTTTTGTTGCTAATGTGAATATCTCATTTTTAGTTTTATTTCCTAATTGGTATTGTTTATATGGATAATTTTCTTTTCCCTATGCTGGGGACTGAACCCCAGGCCTCAGGCAGGCAAATGCTCTACCCTGAGCCACAATCCTAGTCCTAGGGGAATTTTCTTATTTATACTCATCTTTTTTTTTTTTCAAAGAGAGAGGGACAGTGAGAAAGAGAAAGAATAAATCAATTTTTATTTAATTTTTCATGTAGCTTTCTTTGCTCCGAGACTTCGTTGTATACGCTGTGCTGGGGTTTGAACTCGAGTACTCGCACATGCCAGGCAAGTGCCGTAACCGCTGAGCCACCGCTCCAGCCCCATTTATGCTCATCTTGAATCAGGACTCCTTCACTTACACTTATTATTTCTATTTCTCTGTTGTTATTTTTCTACTTTTGTGAACACATTACATACAAATAGTGACATTTATTCTCTTCCTTTACAATTTTTCTGATTTCTTACATCATTAATAAAGACCTCTGCATTCAACTGAACACAGTGAGAGCAGGCATTTTTGTCTTAATCCTGATTTTTTTTTTTTTTAAAGAAATACACCTGAAATTTCTCTATTCTCCACTCTGTCAAATATGTTCCCAGCATTTTAGCATGCTAGTTTTATTTTTTAAGATGGGGCCTTGCTATGCTGTCCAGGCTGGTCTTGTACTCCTGGGCTCATGACTATCTAGCCTCACCCTCCCTGGTAGCTGGGATTACAGGCACATGCCACTACATCCAGCTTAGTAACAAACTAACTTTTAACTCTTTGTTGACAAAGAGGTTTCTAAAATCATAAATAAGTAGTAAACCTATTTTTTCCATATTGAGATATCCTTTTCCCATTATATTATTTAGACCAGAGAATTACAATAATATATTTTCTGTGTTGAATCACATGTTCATTCCTTTACTTGCTCATGATATAGTATCCTATTTTTCTCAACAATCTACTTGGTGTAGTAAGTGAATACTTACTACTTTTTATATCTATATTCATAAACAAAATGAACATGTAATTTTATTTTCCTGTATTGCCTTAATCTGGTTTGCAGATCTTCTGTTTCTTGTTCCTCTCAGAGGGCCACAGTACTCTATAAATAATGAACATTTAATACATGCTGTACATGTTAATCATCTAACATTATCATTTATTGGAAAAAATTAGATGGTAACTTTAAAAGATATAATAAAAAGAACAGAATCAGATGAAGAACTTGTCTTAACTAGTCCTGCATGTTATCCAAGAAATCATTCAATTCAGCAGTTTGGCTACATTTAATTAAACCATCATCATCATCATCATCTTCTTTTTTGTGGGAGGTGGTACTGGGGATTGAACCCAGTTCTATGACTCACATTCACAGACATTTTTATTTTTTTATTTTGAGAATGGATCTTGCTAAGTTGCTGAGGCTGGCCTCAAAACTTGTGTTCCTCCTGCTTCAGCCTCCTGAGTCACTGGGATTACAGATGTGTGTCACTGTACCTGGCTCACCATCTTCTTTGAAACATTAAGACATAAATCCAAGAATGTAAGTCACTTGTTTAAGATCACAAAGCTAATTACTGGAAGAACTAGAATCCAATCCTTGATTCCTAGTCCCAGTGTTCCTACAAAATTGTTTGTTAATAGATCCTAGCTTTACCATGTCTAGTTTGGTTGGGTGATAGCATAATTTCAAGAACTGAAAGAAAATCAAGTGTGTTTTCTCACCTACAATAAACCACAGGACCATGCTAAATGCTATAAAGAACACAAAGTTTTGATTAGTTTAAAAATATTTCACATTTTTTAGATTTTGATATTTATTAAAATTTAAAATTGAATTGAATTTATTCATTTTGCTTGACAAGAATCTGCATATCTAAGGTTTTAATTGGCCTTATAACATTCCATTGTAACTCACAGATCTATTCCCCGTGGGATTTAACAACTCACCTTTCCCACAAGTTGTACAATTTCTGCTAGGTCTTCTTCTTCCTGCAGAATTTCCTTAGCTTTGGTCCTTAGAGGAACAAACTCTGTGAAATGTTTATCATAGTACTCATCCAAGGCACGCATATACTTGCTGTAGCTGATGAGCCAATTGACAGACGGGAAATGCTTACGTTGGGCTAGTTTCTTATCTAAGCCCCAGAATACCTAATTTTAAAACAAACAAGAACCAATGATTTTCTTTAAAAAGTTTTAAAGAACATTGAAGCATACTTGTTTTTCCTAAATATGCAATGCTGTAATTTGCCAAACAAGTTATTTAACTTTTTAGTATGTGTCAAGTGGTAATGAAACAGAATAAACTTATAGAAAATGTTATTTAAAATGTGTTCTCATTTTCAGGGTGGTTAATAATACAAATTAAATTAAAATTTTATTTAACTTTCTTGAATAATCTGAAATGTAATAGTAAAAAGGCAAACTGATGCTCTTTCAAAGATTACTATGGTACAATAAAAACAGAAGATCTGTGGCTAGAGCAGAGGCTCAGCTATGGTGCTTGCCTGGCATGCACGAGGACGTGGTTTCGAACCCCAGCGCCATTCATGCAATGTGTCAGAGCAATGAAAACCAGATGAAAAAGTAAATAAAACTGATTATCTTTCTCTCTTTCTGTCCCTCTCTCTCTTTAAAAACAAAACAAAACAAACAAAAAACAGAAGAACCAGAAAAGGCTTATAGAGATGGAACAGACATTTTATATCTTGACTAAAAATCTCTAAATATTCTGATTAAATTCAGTTCCCTATCATTAAAGGCCAATGCAATAAGATTTGACATACATGTTTCAGTGGCCAAACATTCAGATATTTTATGCATTCCTAATTTTATTCCACCTTCCTTCACAATTTAAAATTCAAAATTTTAGTGTGTGTTAAGGACTTTTTTTCCCATATGTATTATACATATACTTATGATTCATTCATTAATGTCAACTTTTTTTTTTAACCATACCTCTGAATCATACATATCTTTTACTGAGGTGTCTTTTAATGGCCAACCTGCTAGCTATCCACTAAAATTTACGCCTTGCGACAGGGAACCAATTGTCTAGGCATCCAGTACATTTTCTGGTCTTGCAAATGACTGGAATGACTGGGTCACTTTTGAGTACCCTCTCCAACAAAAAATGTGGATGCACCTTTTCCATGGTTTCCCATTGTGAATGCCAGATACAGATGATTACCAGGCTACATAATGGTGGAGTCACAAAACGGAAGAAGTGATGGACTCCAGCTACAACTGAATGAATCAGAACCACTTTTGGACAGGATCATCTATTGGCCATCATACTTTGAGGGGAGATAAACTAGTTCTAGGTTTTTTTCCATTATACAGTTTTGGGCCTATTTGTTTCTATAGCTAGGGGTACCTGCATATATTTTTCATGAATATATAAAGTTTATTATAAAGCCTGGCGGAAAAGCTAAGAAAATAACAGTATTCAAGGATCTTAGCATTAAGGATATCTCTAAAAAACACTTTGCCACTGCCTTCTCTTTAGTGACTAAATTAACTACAGGATGACTTGAGTAGTATTAGAACAGCTATGGGGGCAGAGGAATAAAGGTTCAGAAATTGAATATGCTAGGGAAGGACCTACCTGAACAATACCAAGAGTAGCTGATGTAACTGGATCAGAAAAATCACCACCAGGTGGAGAAACTCTACATTAAAAAATAATAATACAGTCATTAGAATGCTTATGAAAAATAACATATATGAAAGCGAAATTTTTTTGAAAGTCAATTTTAATGGAAAAATTAATTAATTAATTTTTGGTGTTGAGTATTGAACTCAAGACCTCATACAAGCTAAGCACACCTCAATGACTGAGCTATAACCCCTGTCCTAGCTTTTTAACATAATTTCTAGAAATTTTGTTAAGTAATTATTTCTAATTAGAAATAAATGATCCTTGGAAAGAAAAATCTTAAAAGCCACAACTATATTGCAGATAACAATTATTGAACACCTTCTAGTATAAGAAAGGAGACAATCTTTTATTACAATCATGTTCATTATTTTAATTAAACAGATGAATAGGAAGGAAGAAAAAGCTCTGAGAACTAACTATGGCTTTATGTAGTAACCATGAATCTTTCTTTTTGATTTTTTTGGTATTGAGGCACTTAACCACTGAGCTACATCCTCAGTCCTTTTTATTTTGAGACAGGATCTAGCTAAGTTGCTTAGGGCCTAAGTTTCTGAGGATGGCCTTAAACTTGTGATCCTCCTGCCTCACCCTCCCAAGTTGCTGCAATAATAGGCATGTGCCATCTTGCCTGGCTTTACTTTGCTTTTACCATGATACAATTTCACCATAACATGTCTATAATAGATTTCTTTTTTTTTATTTTTGAACAACCATACAAATTTTTAACAAACTAATATAAAATGTATATAGTTTCTGGATACTAGATTTACCCCCAGGAGTGCCCCCCCCCCAATTTCCCACCTGTATCCCTCCCTTCCCTTACCCACAATATCTCTAAAAAAGTATTAGGCTGTATAACATTACACCTTATCTGGATTTAACACATAAAAATATGGAACATTTCACGAATTTGCCTGTCATCCTTGTGCAGGGGCCATGCTAATCTTCTCTGTATCATTCCAATTTTAGTATATGTGCTGCTGAAGCAAGCACTATAACAGATTTCTAAGTTATTCCTAAAATCCAGTGACTTGAATATAACACATCAGTAAAGGCACAATTATAGAGCCAAATATGCAGAGATGGCCTGTGCATCTTCAAAAAACTCCTTGGAAGCTCTGTGGATGACAATGAAATGCAGCCCTGGTGAAGAACCACTGCTACCAGAGAAAGTCAAATATTCTCTTTTTAAACTAAAAAACTTTTGCTTTTGAAAATTAAACCATTTGGGTGCTTACTTACGCTCCTACAATGCTGACACTTCCTTCTCTTTCAGGATTTCCAAGACATTTCACTCTGCCTGCTCGCTCATAGAAAGAAGCCAGGCGGGCACCGAGGTATGCAGGATATCCACTATCTGAAAGATGAAAAAAATTTTAAAAGAGGGGTTCTAGGCCAGTCCTCAGAGTCCTATCAGTCTTGCTTACTTGATAAGCAACACAAAGACTTACCTGCAGGCATTTCAGCTAAGCGACCAGAAATTTCTCTAAGGGCCTCAGCCCATCTAGAGGTAGAGTCAGCCATCATACTGACATGATAGCCCATGTCACGGAAATATTCTGATAGTGTAATGCCTATATTGAGAAGAATATTACAAATAAGAATGTCAGAATATACATTTTTTGACTTTTCACCTTTGAGAAAACTTTATGGCATTAAACACATGAGGTAGAATGCGAGCTGTTCCCCCAAATCCATCCTTTTCCTTGTAAGCATGGAGGTGAAGAAGTCACATACTCTCTTACTTCTTCTTTCCAGTCTACTGAGATGGAAAGTATGCTCAGAAACATGTTAGCCATGTGCTGAAAAATGAAGAGCTCTTTTTATCTCCAGCCCAGTTAACAGAGGAAAGAGTCCCTAGACCATGTGAAATAAACACCTATTATAATTCACAATTATTATGTTTGGAATTATTTGATAGCATAGCTTATCCTACCTTAACATAACACAAACATTTTAAAAATCAGGAAAAGAATTGGTTCCCGTAGTCTGTGTTTAAAAACTCAACCAATTAGCTTGTTTGGTTATTTTATTTTTTTAAAGAGAGAAGACAGCGAGAAAGAGAGAGAAAGAATCAATTTATTTAGTTTTTCATCTGTTTTTCATTTCTCCAACACTTAGTTGTGTATGTGGTGGTGGGGTTCAAACCCTGGTCCTTGTGCTTGCCAGGCAAGTGCCATAACCACTGAGCCACTGCTCCAGCTCCTTTGTTTGACTATATTAAAAAAAGTAACATGTTATTAAAATGAGTAATATCTCAATTGTCTGGATCTTTCTGCTATGTAAATCAGGTCCTGTCTTCCTTTTTTTTTTTTTTTTTAATATAGAGAGGGGCAATGAGAAAGAAAGAAGCAATTTTATTTAGTTTTTCATGGGGCTTTCATTGCTCTGACACTTTGTTATGTACATGGTGCTGGAATTTGAACCCCAGTCCTCCTGCATGCCAGGCAAGTGCTGTAACCACTGCTCCAGCCCCAGGTTCTGTCTTCTAAATTCACAAAGAAGCTGATATACACAAAGAAGTCTTGGGTTCTTATTTCTGTGCTGTCATTAACCCTAGAAAAATAAGTGGGCTTGCCAGTGTAATTTCCTATTCTGTTAAAATGGAATAACTTCTGCCCTATATACTTGGATATATCAGATAATCTAATGTCCTGAACTCCTTTTATATAAATAAAATAGTTGCTAGAAAATTCAGCACTATACATCATTCAGAATAAAAGAATATTGTCTTCCAAGGCTTCCACAAAATGGTTCCATAAACAAAGCCTTTAAGAAACATTACTCACCACTATTAATCCATTAAAAATTTAGTAATTATCACATATTTCAATCTGATGATAAGAATAGAACTTCTCTATACAAGCAGGGCTATGTGATGATACTTGCTAATATTTGCATGCTGGTATTAGAGAAACTTGTTAGAAAAGACAGACACACATGAATAAATGAGACCTCTCATAAACCTATAGATAGCAGTGCCTATAAGAAAAAAAAAACCTAAGACAAAAATTGAAAGATGATTAATATGCATTTATGAATATGTCAAAATGAATCCCACCATTATGTATAACTATAACGTGCAAAAATTTTTAAAAAACTAAAAGATGAACAAGCAGGAAAAACATATTTACATTGATGATAGAATAAAAGACTAATAATGTCTTTATTGGTAAAAAGGGATTTTACAAATTTCACATATGAAGCTAATATACACAAAAGTCTTAGGTTCTGATTGCTGTGCTGTCATCAACCCTAGCAAAATAACTGAGGATGTGTTTCCTAGATATCAGAGCTTTATCTGAGTTGTTTAGCCTCAGATGAATTCTTGGTGCATGAAAAACAACTACCAACAGGAAGGAAAATGGACAGAAGGCAGTTTTTATCAGTTAATACAAACAGAAAAGGAGCTAATTTACAGAAAGACTAGATATCTAATAAAGCAAGAATATTTAAAATGTCAATTGTTAGTCTAGGTGCTGGGTATAGGGATATTCAATGTAACATTACTTGAACTTTTCTATTTGATAAGCATTGTAAGGAGGTGGTAAAAAACTGGTACTGGTGAAGATGTGGAAAAACAAAAACTTATCTACAGCTATTACTTTTTGCAATAACATACTTTCGCTTTTATTGCATCTTCTTTACATCTTTAGAATCTGAAAAAACAATATTTTTTTTATATTTTTCATTTGGATATAGCTATTTCTTTTGAATTACTAACAGAGTTAAAATCTACAGTAAGAGTTCTATTCTCAGGAGTTTACTTCCAAGATACTACTCTATGAAAATATGCAAAGAAATAAGCACACAAAATATACCAAAAAAGAAAAAAAAATCCAACCAACCAAACAACAACAAAAACAAACTAAGGGTAAAACACAGGCATAAGGAAGTTTTCATGATGCACTGTTTGTGGTAATAAAAGCTGGGACTGAAGTGGGAGCAAAGAAGGAAGATAATGTATAAATCCATCAATTTCCATCTTTTATATCCATACTCAAAATATAATAATTTAAAGCTGATAATCCAAGCATATTTAAAGACAGATCAACCACAAAATATGTGATGAGGGGCTGGAGTGGTGGCTCAGTGATTGGAGTGCTTGCTTGGCATGCGTGAGGATATGGGTTTGAACCCCCAGCACCACTATAGTGAAAGATCTATTCATAGACTGAAATGTCTCAGGAAAAATACACAACTAAGTGGTTGAGAAACAAAGGCCAGATGAAAAAAATAAATAAATAAAATTGCTTCTCTCTTTCTTCTCTGCCTCCCTCTCTCTCTTAAAAAAGAGAAAATATGGCTCAGTGGTTACGGCGCTTGCTTGACATGCGTGAGGACATGAGTTCTAACCCCAGCACCACATACACAACCAAGTGTCAGAACAACAAAGACCATATGAAAAACTAAATAAAATTGATTCTCTCTTTCACTCTCTCTCTCTCACTGTCCCTCTCTCTTAAAAAAAAGCAAAATTAAAAAAGACCGGGGCAGCTGTATACATTTCTTATGTTGACTTATTCTCAAGATAAAATAAGTAAAATGCCTTTTTAAAGCTAGGAATACAACTACATGGAAGTATTATAGAATGAAAGAAAAGTTCTCTGGAAAAGGAAAAGCTTCATGCAAGCTTTAAGTTTAAGAGCAGGGGCTAGTTGCACTTACGACAATTCATAACCTACCAGTATAAATGGAGGCTTCTCTAGCAGCAACAGGCATATTGGAGGTATTGGCTACCAAAGCTGTCCTCTTCATGATTGACTCTACTTTACCATCTACTTCCATAGTGAGCTAGAAGTAAAAAAATCCATAGGTGATCCTCCAATTTCTAAATGTAACATTTTGGTTCCTCAGCCCTTATCCTTTACAATTTGTTCATGTTTAATCCCTCTAGCCAATATTCCCAAAATAATATTCCCCATCACTCCAACCTCTCTTCCCTGTACCATGGTGCTAATGAAAATAGATACTACTTCCATTTTATAAATGAAATCTATTATTTTATGAAAAAGGAAATATTTCTATAGAAATCTAGGAGATCACAAAGCCTATATAAAGCTCATACACATAAATGTTTTATCTGTTTTATTTTTCTCCCATTATGTGAAAACCATCAGACCACAAAGAGAAACTTTCAAGAACTCGATTGAAAAATTCAAACTTCTTGGGGCTGAAGTGGTGGCTCAGCGGTTATAGCACTTGCCTGGCATGCGCCAGGATGCGAGTTCAAACCCCAGCATCATGTACACAGTGAAGTGTTGGAGCAAGGAAGGCCCACATGAAAAACTAAATAAAACTGATTCTTCCTTTCTTTGTCTCTCACTAGCTCTCTCTCAAAAAAAAAAAAAAAATTTTTTTTTAAACTTCTTTCCTTGAATATAAAAATTAACCATGGATACTATTCTAAAATTTCTAAAAAGATCCTTGAACAAATGGAGCATTGCTCCATACCCAATATTAAGCTTTATTAACTGCCAATGAAAGTTGATATGTGGTATTTTTTTCTAGAATATTACTTAAACTTTTCCACATACAGACCTCTGGGAAGTCCCGGAGAACTTCAGACATCTCGTTTCCTCTTTCACCACATCCTACATAGATGATCACATCACTATTGGAATACTTGGATAGAGACTGTGATATCACTGTCTTTCCACAGCCAAAAGCTCCAGGGATAGCAGTAGTTCCTCCCTGTACACACCTAAAACAAAGAAAATAAAGTATGGATTGCATTACTTGCTAACAAATACTATTAAATAGAGTAGGTAAGTGGTACAAAAATATAAGGAAAGAAAACATGCTGAAATATTTTAGTCTATACAGACACATACAAGATATACAGACATAGGGGCTGGAGTGGTGGCTCAGCGGTTTCGGCGCTTGCCTGGCAAGCACGATGACCAAGGTTCAAACCCTAGCACCACATACACAACTAAGTGTTGGAGCAACGAAGGCCATGTGAAAAACTAAAATAAAGTTGTTTCTCTCTTTCTCCGTCTCTCTCACTGTCCCTCTCTCTTTAAAAAAAAAAAAAGATATACAGACATAGATATAATAATTGTTCCTGTAGTTTATGTGTATAGAAATGTATTTATAATCATTATTCATCTCCACCATCTTTAATAGTTGAAAAATGAAAGTATATTTAATAAGGTACCTGGGGAAAAGGATACTACATTCTGAATACTAACATCAATTAGCTCATGAAAAGACAATAAGAGAAGCTGGGCATGGTAGCTCATACTTGTAATCCCTGCAACTCAAGAGACTGAAAGCAGGAGGACCACTAGTTCCAGGCCAGACTCAACAACTTAGTAAGATGTTATTTCAAAAAATAAAAATAAAGGGGCTGGAGCGGTGGGGCTCAGTGGTTTGGGCGCTTGCCTGGCTAGCACGAGGACCTGGGTTCAAACCCCAGCACCACCTACACAACTGACTGTTGGAGCAACTAAGGCCATGTGAAAAACTAAATAAAGTTGTTTCTCTCTTTCTTTGTCTCTCTCTCTGTCCCTCTCTCTTTAAAAAAATAAATAAATAAATAAAAAGTACTAGGGATGTAGCTCAGTGGTCTAGTGCCTCTGTGCTTAATCCCTCCTAGTAAGTACTGCAAGGGAAAAAAAAATAGTCAGTATAGGAATTAAAACTAAAAAAATTTAAAATATGAACAACTATAAAGTTTAATGAACAGTTTTTGTTAAGGTGTTAAGTTAATCCCCTTTTATCCACTCACTATTTACTGAGTACTTTTTTCTAGGTACTAAAAACTGCTTTGAGATAACTGGAGAGACAACAAACAGCCAATAGGATGGCAATACTCCTGTACTTAGAAAGCTCAGATTCTAGTGGAATAAGCTAGGTGATCAATTAACTAGTGATTACAGTACCATTTAGCTGCCATTTCCAAATGCTCCATAAAGAGTGACAGCAGAAAGTGAAACACTTTCTTGGGACTAGAAATAGAAAGTGGATATTGCTCTGTGTGTGTGTGTGTGAGTGTGTGATGGAGGAGATCTGGTAAGGAAAGATGGGAAATGTATTGGTAATGTTATGCTTTATTTTAAAATTCATGGAAAAAAAACATCCTTAATGATAGGATCTTTGCATATAAAAATAATATGCATTAAGAGTTTTTTCTGGGGTTGGGGATTTAGCTCAGTGGCAGAGCACTTGCCTAGCATGCGCAAGGCCCTGAGTTTGGTCCTCAGCCCTGGGAAAAAAAGAAGTTTTTTCCTCCAAACCTTTCAGGTACTTGATAGACTGAGAAGGCATGTCACATTTCTCTGCATATTTCTCTCATAATGGCTATCCACACTTTGGTCAAATCATTTTAACCTGGAGTGGGGATTGGACTGGGTGTGCCCCAATTTGAAAATTCACCAATCCAATGTAAAAAGTGCTATCACATAGAACTGTGTGAATACACAAGAAGAGATGCAAAATACAACACTGGACTGGAGCAGGGTTAGGAAATTCTTCCTGAAAGTAGATAAGACCTGAAAAGCAATGGAAATTTGCTAGATAAAGGGAAATACTCATTCAAGTAGAGGGAACAGCATGCCCAAAGTTCCAGAGGCAAGAGAGACCACTGCTTGAGTAGTTAAAAAGTCCTTCCAACATACCTAGAAGATGGCATTTAAGGAAGGAGTGAGGCAGGCAAGTGGCTGAGTCAGTGCTGCAAAGCAGGCAATGGCCAGATCATGGGCAACTTTGTAAGGAGTTAATGACTGTATATTTTTTTTAAGACTAATGAAGAAAATCTTAAGAATTTTAATTAAAACAGTAGAGGACCAGATATGTTTTAGATGGACCATCATGTAGCATGGACAACCACCTACAAAGAAAGAATGTCTGATTACATGTTATCATTGCAGGGATTAGTGTGGATGCCTTAACTCCACTAATGGAATAGGAATTAAAGATACAGATAAAAATATTTACAGAACAGAATAAAAGCATTTGCTGAACTAGATATGGGAAGGTAAGATCAATACGTGAGAAGTCACAGATTTTAGTTTAAGCAACCACTGATAGATGATGATAACATTTGTGAAGAGGCAACAAAGAAAAAGGAACAAGTTTCAAAGAAGGAAGTGGTTATTATGAAACTGAATATGCTGATGTTTGAGGCACTTTTAGGATAGATACTCAAAAGCAAAGGTATGGGGCTGGAGTGGTGGCTCAGCGGTTTCGGCGCTTGCCTGGCAAGCACAAGGACCCAGGTTCAAACCCCAGCACCACGTACACAACTAAGTGTTGGAGCAACTAAGGCCATGTGAAAAACTAAATAAAGTTGTTTCTCTCTTTCTCTGTCTCTCTCACTGTCCCTCTCTCTTAAAAAAAAAAAGTGTACAAAAAAAAGCAAATGTATAATCAGAAATGGATATGTGAGTCTGGAGCTCAGGAAAGGTCTTATTAAAGATACAGATGAGTCATCATACATAGGAGAATATTTAAATCAGGAGAATAATAAGTCATTCCAAAAGGGGTAAGACACAGAATGAGGACAGGCAAGACTTAGAAGAGGGACAACCCTAAAAAACACCAAAACTTAAGGGGAGATGTTTGCAACAGAGTAAGAACTTGTAGACAGAAGCTATCAGAAGAACAAAGAAAGAGGGTGTTGCAAGGAAGGAGTGGAAGCCAATATTCAAAGCAATAGGGATTAAAAAAAGGTTGAAATTTATTTCTTGAGGGGCTGGAGTGGTGGCTTAGCGGTTATAGCGCTTGCCTGGCATGTGTGAGTAAATGGGTTCAAACCCCAGCACCCACATACACAACCAAGTGTCAGAGCAACGAAAGCCATGTGAAAAACTCAATAAAAGTTGATTCTCTCTCTCACTGTCCTCTCTTTAAAAAAAAATTTATTTCTTGATCAAGTATGGGAGTGACTGATGACATCAGTGAGTATAGTTTAAAGGAATCATTAAGTCAAGGGCTGGGTACAGTGAATTAGGAATGGGAAAAATGGAGACAACTTCTTTATTCTTTCAAAATGTTTGGCAATGAAGATGAGCAGAAAAGTAGATAGGGATAAAGGGTAGAAGATAGAGTTCTTTTCATCAGATAGGAGATAGAGGGAAGATGACCTATAGACATGGATCCTTAAGGAGACACAAAAGGAGATAAGCCCCAGGAAAAAGGAAAGAAGTGATGAATGGCAATATATACTGAGTCTAGCGGCAGGAAATTGAAGGACTTTCAAATCTCAAGTTTTCTAATTTCTCTGTGAAAGATCCAAGATGATCACTTGTAAAAGAAGGGTGGAGTTAAAGATCTGAGGCAAGTGGAATAATTTGAAATAGCTGCTGAGGGAACAGGAGAGAATTATAACTAGTGAAATGTACAAGGACTGCTACACAGTAATGAGGTTAGATACCAATTTGCATTGATCATTTAATTTTCTCAGCAGTCTACAAGTAGAGTTAAGAAAAGGAGATAGACTGATTTCGCTTAATGATGTGGTAAACTACAGAGGAACAGGAAGATTCATTAAACTACTGGCAGATATTCATAAGAATGATATTCTAGAGTCTAATCTAGGTTGAACAGTGAAGGATATAGAAACAAGAGGTACTGAGTAATACGAAAGTAGAGTCAAAGGATGGAGATTTTTTCTTTTTTTATTGGTTCTTTTTAGTTATACATAACACTAGGATGCATTGACATAATTATAAAAGCATGGAATATAATTTGCTCTAATTCAGTCCCCAGTATTTCCCCTTTCCCTCTCCTCACCCTCTGCCTTTCCTTTCTCTTACTTCTACTCTACTGATCTTTCTACCACTTACTTCCAGTTTTTTTTGTTTCTGTTTCCGTTTTCAGTTAATGTTTTGTGGATATACATGATGGTGAGATTCACTGTGGTATATTCATATATATACACAGGAAAGTTAGGTCAGATTCAGTCCACTGTTCTTCCCTTATCCTGTCCTTTCTCCTTCCTCTTCAGTCCCCTTCATTTAGTCCAGTAATCTTTCTTCTACTTTTGTGGAATGCTCCACCTCTTTCCTTTTCCCTTTCTGTCTCTTTTTCCTCCTCTTATTTTTGGACTAGCTTCTGAATATCAGAAAACATCCAACCTTTGGCTTTCTGAGACTGGCTTATTTCATGTAGCACGATAGTCTCCAGTTCAAGAATGGAGATTTTAATGAGACATTACTAAGCAAGAAAGCTCAGAAAGCAGCATAGAAAGGTAAGAGAAGGCATGGGAGGGTTGGGGGTGGTGGTGTACACCTGTTATTCTGGCAACTCGGTAGGCTCAGGTAGGAGGATTGCCAGTTCAAAGCCAGCCTCAGCAACATAGTGAGGTCCTAAGCAATTTAGCAAGATTCTGTCTCAAAATAAAAAATAGAGGGCTGGAGCGGTGGCTCAGTGGTTGTGGCATTTGCCTAGCATCCACAAGGATGCAGGTTCAAATACCAGCACCACATATACAATGAAGTGTTATGAAAGCAACATGAAAAATTAAATAAAATTGATTCTGTCTTTCCCTTTCTTTTTTTTTTTTTTTTTAGGGCTGAGGACCGAACTCAGAGCCTTGCGCATGCTAGGCAAGCGCTCTGCCACTGAGCTAAATCCCCAACCCCCCTTTAAAAAAATAAAAAAAAAAATAGTAAGGGCTGGGGATGTAACTCAATGATAAATTGTTCCTGGGTTAAATCCCTTGGTGGGGGCGGGGAGAGGTGGAGGGTTGGGAGGGAGTGTATGGGAGAGAAGACTGGGGATGCAGCTCAGTGGTGGACTACACAAAGCCTGAAGTTCAATCCTCAGCACTACAAAAACAAAGTACATGGGTTTGGTGGTCAGAGGTTGAGGAGTTCCTGCCTCACAGCTTCAGTCTTTTCTGTGAATTAAATGGTAAAGTTATTTGTTGAAATAAAGCAGTATAACGGGAAAGCCTAAATTTAAAGCAAAATGAAAAGATTTTTAAATAAACAAAATGGAAGAGAGCAGACTACAAATTAAGAAATATTACTGGTAACATACAGAGCCTAACTGATTTTAAAATCATCAATGTACAATAATACCAGACTACTAAATCTAAGATAAGTTAAGAACAATATATTATTTTGGCACAGATATTCTTCTAGAAATTTAATTTTTTCAGAACATTTTAGAACTAATGCTTTCTGTTTGCCTGTATGAGGGAAAATCCTCCTTTTAATGGTTTAAGTCTATATAGCAGGTATTGGCAATAGACAAAATATAACACCATAATTACTCTAGATAAAATTTATTATAGTTTCAAGAACGTAAAACCTTTATTTACAAAGATAATGAAAAGATAAGCACATATAATAAATCTGAGGGAAAACTAACTATAGGACGCATTCCATCCCAAACTCACGGAAAAAGGGCATCAAGGACTCGCTGGCCGGTCAGCAAAGGATGATTGGCTGGCAGCTTCTCAGTGACAGGCCGAACTTGCCGAACAGGCCATACCTGGACCATGCTGAACTTCTCCTTTACACCTTCAAATTCAAGCTCCAAAACAACATCCTGTAAAAACACAGCATGGTTTTAAGTGCAGTCAAATCTGTAAATGTTTCTTCTTCCGAAATTTAAGTAACCCCAGATTCCTCTTGGGGATACAAAGGTGGCACACAAAAATGAGAAAGAATGATATTTTTCATTGTCAATCTTTAAACATTGTCCGAAATTATTTTTAAATTATTGTTTTAATGATTTTTTTAAAAGTTCAGGAATTTTGGGGCTGGAGCGGTGGCTCAGCGGTTTCGGCGCTTGCCTGCAAGCACGAGGACTCGTTCAAACCCCAGCATCACGTACACAACTAAGTGTTGGAGCAATGAAGGCCATGTGAAAAACTAAATAAAGTTGTTTCTCTCTTTCTCTGTCTCTCTCACTGTCCCTCTCTCTTTAAAAAAAAGAAAAAGTTCAGGAATTTTTTTAGAAAGGAGTATATGAAGCTATAAAGAAATAGTTAAGTAAGTTATATGTAAATGCATGGGAAAATTTTACAGAATATATAGTAAGATGCTCTTGAGACTAAGGATAAGTGGAAGTTTCATACTTACTTTCCATTCTCTGTTTTGTCTATTTTATTATAATGATCTTATACTGCTTTAGTAAAAACAGATATTTCTTAAAAACCCTAAAATATTTAGTAAAGTTGAACATTTTTATTTTTAGATGAATGTTTAAAAATATTTAAATATTTATAAAAGAAAAAAGGTAATGGGTAATATGATTAACATTTGTGAAACAGATATTGTTTCACTATTTACAAACAACCTGAAAATTCAAGGCCCTGTATAAATCTATAGTTTTCTTGAAAAATGAATTAGATCTGTCTTCTTTAGGATAGTTCCTCTATTTGGAATGAGTGAAGTCTTTAAGCTATTGCATAAGGCTAGGTGATTGCCCAGATTCCAATTTTAACTCAGCTCTTATCCTATATATGTTATAGAGCACAGACTTACCCTTGTAAAATTATTATTATTTTTTTAAAAGAGGACAGTGAGAGAGTGAGAGAGAGAGAGAGAGAGAGAGAGAGAAAGAAAGAGAGAAACAACTTTATTTAGTTTTTCATCTGGCCTTTGTTGCTCCAACACTTAGTTGTGCATGTGGTGCTGGGGTTTGAACTCAGGCCCTCGTGGATGCCAGGCAAGCATCTTAACTGCTGAGTCACCACTCCAGCCCCTTGTAAAATTATTTTTAAAAAATCCCTTATCACATTTTATTGGGAGGAAATAAGATGTTATAATGGGTTTCTCAATAAAGTTATCTTCTTACTCTATAAAGATTACTATAATTGAAATTATGTGACTATAAATAAAATTAAAGGACTAAGTTTAAGTGGTTCACCCACAGTAAGAATTCACATAATCCATTATACAATTATGTGAATATTGAGTGACAAAATTAAAGTTATTCATTGTATGACTAAAGAACAAGGGATTTAAATAAACATAGCATCAGTTAAGAAGGTATGAAAGGGGCTGGAAGATCACAAGTTCAAGGTCAACATGGGCAACGTGGTGAGATCCTGTCCCAAAATAAAAAAGGGCTAGTGATATAATTCAGAGGTAGAGCATCCCCAGGTTCATCCCCAGTACCAATAATAATAATAACAATAACAGCAACTATTATCATAGGACTGGAGCTATAGCTCAACGTTAGAGTGCTTGCCTAGCATGAACAAGGGTCTGGGATTGATCCCCAACACCACGCGCACGCACACACACACACATTAAGAGCTGCTCAAAATCTGTATCAATTCTTTAACAATTTACAGCATTAAAATGGAGCAACTCTAAGATACAAATATGGCTATTCGGTGAGGTAAAGTTCAAATGATACTTACAGAAGTATCATAATTTCCAGGTGGGGCAATGTAAGTTACAGTTCCTCGGTTTCGTGGGGGTAACATGATTTTGTGTTTGATGAGTGAGTTCTCATTGACAATTCCATAAATATCTCCACCAGTGATATGACTACCAACCTAGAGAATAATGCATTTAACATTTAAATAAACATCAGCTAGAATCACCCCTGATGTTTTATCTTAATTTGCTATACTTGTCAATAAAACATACTAGTTCTACAATCCTACAGTGCATTTAAGGAAAAATTTAAAATATGCTTTTATAGTCTACTTTTATCAGGACTTAGAGTACCAAATAGTTCATTAAACATTCATTTTACATTCTTTCACCAACTTTAGAAATTCTTGGTTACACAGACATACCCGTAGGTTTTTGCTCGGTGTAAAATCCCATTTAACATCTCTGCTAAGAGCAGACACATTTACTCCTCTGGGGATGTAGATACTTTGGGTCTGACTGCTGATATCTGACAAAGGTCTTTGAATACCATCAAAAATGGCTCCCATAATGCCAGGACCAAGCTCTACTGAGAGGGGCTTCCCAGTGCGGAGAACAGGGTCTCCAACAGACACACCAGCTAGGAACAGTGGTCAAGGAAAACTCACAGTGAGAGTTTAAAGATACTACTAATAAGAAACAACAAGTCTAAAAGGATATTTAAGGAACTAAAAAGAGAGGTTCCCAAATTTTCTCAGATACCAGTTTTCTTAGTATTTCAGTAATGCTTTCACAGTGTTCCAGGACAAAATATATTCTCTAATAATTTCAATTATTGAATAGTTATATACAAACAACTTAGTAATATCCTAACAACTGATTACAATGAAAGAATAATGTGCACAAGTTAAAAGAAAAAACAAGTATACATTTTTAGTCTTAAATAACCACAATTTTTATAAAAGGATGTGCGTGCCTTTTAGGCCTATTTATGCCTATTTTCAAGCCCTGCAATCACACTGGAAACCTATATTCCACATTGATTTTTACCTACTTGCTTTTTAGCTTAGCAACCACCAACATTCAACTTTGCAAAGATATGACATCATTGACAAGAAAGCAATGCAGCAAAATAATGAAACTGTTTATTATCTCAAGTTACTAGTTCATGTGGTATCTGACAAGATGTCTAATATTTCTGTGTTAAACTCAAAATACTAAAATATTCTGAGCATCACATGAGTTTACTGCAGCTGTCCAGAGTATCTTTGCAGTTTGGGAATCACAGGGGTAAAAACAGAAGCAAAAGCCTCTCATTAGTTCATCATTTCAAACATACTACTAAAGAACAGCAGTCTCCATTAAAATAAAAAATGGATAAACTTTGGCCTAGGAATTCAACTTCTGTGAATTCATTCCATGGTTACATTGTAGCATTGTGAATAAAAGCAAAAGATTAGAAACAATAAAATTTTCTACCATTAAGAGATCAATTAATAAATTATGGTAAGCCCATATGATGGAAATCTATGAAGCTATATGAAAGGGACAGGCGCTTCTATGAGTCTCTCTAGCAAGATTTTCAAAAGAACCCTTTTTATTCTCAATACCTGATAATGAATTTTTTTTTTTTAAAGAGAGAGGAACAGTGAGAAAGAATCAATTTTTTGTTTAGTTTTTCATGTGGCTTTCTTTGCTCTGAGACTTCCTTGTGTACGTGGTGCTGGGGTTTGAACTCACATACTTGCGCATATTAGGCAAGTGCCTTAACCGCTGAGCCACTGCTCCAGCCCCAATTATGAAATTTTTTAAACCTACAACAAAGCTGAAAGAATTTTTTCAGTAAACTCCCCTATCTCTATAATCTAGACTCTACCATTAACATTTTACTACATTTAAGACATTGTTCACCTACATCTTCTGTAATGCATATATATTTATTTATTTATTTTTGGTAAAGAGAGAGGGAAGATGAGAGAGAGAGCGAGGGAGAGAGAATCAATTTTATTTCATTTTTTCACTTGGCTTTTGTTGTTCTGACACTTTGTTATGTACATGGTGCTGGGGTTTGAACCCATGTACACACACACATGCCAGGCAAGTGCTGTAACTGCTGAGCCACCACATATATTTTTAAGTGAAAAAAAAAAAAACATATAGGGTACATAATATGCCATCTTGTGGGGGATAAAAAGGAAAAAATACATATTTGTATTTGCTTAGATATGCAATTAAGAAACTAGAAGGATACATAATAAAACGGGTCATTCAGTGGTTGTGTATTATGCATGTTTTGAAAATTGGCCAAGATACAGGATAATATTATTTTCATTTATTTTAAATGTTCAAGCTATGTGAAAGATTAAATATGGGCCAGAGGTATAGCTCAGGGGTAGAGAGTGTGTTTAGCATGGGTGAGGCTCTGAATTCAATGTTCAGCAGCTCCCACAAAAATGATGAAATAAGCATAAGCATAACAAGAGGAAAAAAATCTTTTTGTTTAGTTAGGATTCATTTACATAGACTTCTAATTTTTTTCAGATGATTTTATTTAAAATTAACACCCAGTGTTTGTAGAGGAAAAGCAGTTAAGATGCAGCAAGCATGAATCTTAAAATGCCAAAAAAAAGTGGTGTTAAATAAAACTTAGTCAAGTTTTATATACCAAAAGAATTAATGCTGATCTAAGCAAAAGATACATTAATACCCCAAAAAGTGATTCCTCATCATAAGACTTAACTCCTCATTTTTCATAGAAAATTGAAAATGAACATTATATTTAATCAGTCCATATCATAATAACCAAACAATAAGGGTTTCCTAGTGGGAAAGTTGTAACATAGTATGTCTGCTAGTGTTATTCATCAGAATAGAGATTGATGACTGATTTAACTATAGCTTTACTTTTAAACAGAAATCATGACTGGAGAATTTTAATCACACAAATCTATATTGTTATTCCATTTATGCCTTATATGTTCTTCTGAAAAAAATTCCAACTGCATCCCCCTGTAGTTTATGAACTCCTAAAACATGAAGAGCAGTGGAAATTCAAAATATAATACTAATTTCTTAAAATAAAAGTTCTGATTCCTAGCATCCTTTCTCCTTTCTTCAAATATATTCCTGTATAGGGTGTGTGTGTGTGTGTGTGTGTGAAGTCTCTTCATGACATCTACATTTCCTGCTTGTAATATGACTGATTGTTGCTGCTTCAACCACTGGCTTAAATCCTTGAATTTTAACACACAGAAAGTGGCAGGAAATTGAACTAAAAAGGATACAAGTTTCTTCATACACCTGAATAGTAGCCATGTCACCTTCCAATCGAATAATCTCTCCAACCAACTCGCTGTGACCCACTCTTACCAGCTCATACATGGCTGCACCTGCCATGTCACAGGCTGTAACCACTAAGAGAACAAAAGACTGTTTAGATGAGTTAAGACTCTGATGTTCTGTGAAGATAATACAATACAATAACATGGAACAGTATAATGATCTTTAAAATCAAATTTCGTAAGCCAAAAATATGCAATTTTCCTAATATTAGGTACTTAAGAAATAAAAATCAGTTCCAGGAGCAGTTTACCACACATTTCTGCAGAATATTTACTTAAACTCTTTGATGTTGTTCTTTTGCTTTACTCTAAAAGATCTTATGTTTAACTTGTCTCTCCTAAGGACATTCAAAACAAAGATGAAACTACTACTACGGAACATAGTCATGACATAAAAAGGTAAATAAAATAAATCTGTTCAGATAAAAATGATTAATTTACATACTATACATGAAAACTATTTTCAAACATCTGAAGTTCTATACAGGTTTCAAGTCATAAAACTTCTTTCTCATAGGTAGTCAGGTATGTGATACCTGAAATAACCATTCATAATGAATTAAAAGTGAAAAGACAAAAGTTGCCATCATTAAGAATTTCTCTGAAGACAATTATTAAAGTTCAATGCAAATTACTAAATATTAACTGAATGCCTGTTATTTATAAGGTATATAAACAGCTATAAACTTCACAGCTTGTTTTCTTTCTTTCTTTTTAAAGAGAGAGGGAAAGGGAGAGAGTGCAAAACAGAGAATCAACTTTAGTTTCTCATCTGGTTTTTGTTGCTCTGACACTTAGTTGTGTAGGTGGTGCTGGAGTCTGAACCCGGATTCTCACACATGCCAGGCTAGTGTGATACCTCTAAGGCACCACTCCAGTACTACTTTATAGCTTTTTTACTTCAAGTTCGACAACAAAGTATTGAAACACTGGTTATACATTTACCTAACATCAGCAAACAGAATGTCACAAAGTAGTGCCTCAATAACTGAAATTTATATGCAGTGCTAGATGAACTTTTATGATGGAGATATTACTTCAGTCCATAGCCCCTATGAAATCTTTCAAGGACAAACAGAATTTACATAGGTAAAGAGAAACTTGTGTGTTTCTACCTAAAACACCTTGAAAAGACATTAATCAAAGTTAGGAATCCTTACTCTTATGTATTACTTACCAGGCCCTGAGACTCCATGCACATAACCAAATGTGCTTTCCTTATCTTCATCAATTATTTTGGGTAGCTTGGAGAAATCCATCATGTTAATTTACCTATGGTTAAAAGGAAAGTTATAATTATAACTTCTAGAACAAAAGAACCAATATAGGTGCCTGTCACCAACATAGGTTCTTGAAAAGTAAAGTGTAATATAAAATTCTTAAAATTTATTCAAGAGTACATTTCTGGTTTATATAATAAGCAAACTATATCTCCATGTAAAGTATTCCACAGGAAATATCAAGTATTGCAAAAAATATGAACTCTTTCCAATGACTTATCTAGCCTTATAACATTCCACTTTTCCCTATTTATCCCTGATCTCCTAACTATTCTTATATTCCACATATATGCACTAAACTGTTTGCCATTTCTGAAAAACATAGAAAACACAGATACCGGGGGTGGGGGGGAATAAGGGTGGGTAATTGGTGAGGCTCTTGGGGATAAATCTAATTTTTAGAATTTATATATATTATATTATTTCATTAGAAGCTTGTTTGATTGTTCAACAAAAAAATTTCTGAATAAAATTAAAAAAAAAAAAAGAAAAAACAGATACATTCTGCCTCAGAGCCTTTGTATAAGTTGTTCCCTCTGCCTGGCGTGCTCTTCTCCCAGGTATCAGGCCCTGCACCTCCTTTGAATCTTTATAATTAATCACCTCCTTCATGAGGTTGCTCTGCCCACCTATTTAAATTGTGACCTGTCGGGCTGGAGTGGTGGCTCAATGGTTTTGGCACTTGCCTGGCAAGCATGAGGACCCATCACATACACAACTAAGTGTTGGAACAACTAAGGCCATGTGAAAAACTAAATAAAAAAGTTGTTTTTCCTTTTCTGCCTCTCTTTAAAAAAAAAAAAAAAATCGTGACCTGTCTTCTTCCTTCCTTCCTTCATTATTTTTATAGCACTTTTTACAATGCAACAAATTACATATTTTACATTTTAAGTTTTTTATTACCTATCTGTAAAATTTATGAGAAGAGTTCAAGAAAATTAGGTTCAAGTTTTAACTTCATAGATGTACATCTGAAAAATTCAATGGGTGAACTATCCAAGTCCAAGAAAATCAGTGACAGATTCCAGAGTAGAAAGCTTATTTTTCACTGTTGATCTAAGTTGATTTCATAATAGAGATGAAGTACATGTATGCACAAAAAGTTTATTTTTAAAAATGCTTTTACTAGTGCATTATGGTTATACACAACAGTGAGGTTCATCTTTTTTTTAAAAGAGAGGGAGAATCAATTTTTAAGTTTTTCACATGGCTTTTGTTGCTCCAACACTTTGTTGTGTACGTGGGTGCTGAGGTTTGAACCCATGTGCTTGCACATGCCAGGCAAGCGCTGTAACTTCCAAGCCACCGCTCCAGCCCCCAGTGGGGTTCATTTTGACATATCGTACGCACATGCATGGAATATAATTTGCTC
Source organism: Aplodontia rufa (assembly GCA_004027875.1). Classification (NCBI taxonomy): domain Eukaryota; kingdom Metazoa; phylum Chordata; class Mammalia; order Rodentia; family Aplodontiidae; genus Aplodontia; species Aplodontia rufa. The sequence goes on along the minus strand of PVKS010021493.1, from coordinate 8,585 downwards.
CATTTCAATCCCCAGTATTTCCTTTCCCTTCCCCTCCTCCCTCCCCCATTTCCCTTTTCCTCTTCTTCACAGGTCTTCCTTTCATTTATTTATTGCTTTTTAAAAATTTGGTGATTTATAGATATACATAGAGATGGGACACACTGTGATAAATTCAAATATGTACATAGCATAATTTGGTCACTTTTTTTTTTTTAAAAGAGAGAAGGACAGTGAGAGAGAGGGAGAGAGAGACAGAATCAATTTTTATTGAGTTTTTCACATGACCTTTGTTGCTCTGACACTTAGTTGTGTATGTGGGTGCTGGGGTTTGAACCCGTGTACTTGTGAATGCCTGGCAAGCGCCGTAACCACTGAGCCACCGCTCCAGCCCGGTCACTTTTATTCTGTGGTCCCTCCCTCTAAATTTTCTTCCTCTACTCTTCTGTTCATCCTTATATTTTCATGGGATTCCCTGCCCCCTCCCCCACTGCCTTTTTCCCTCCTTATTTTTCTCTAGCTTCTGTATATGAGAGAAAACATTTGACCCTGGACTTTCTGATTGTTGCTTATTTCACTTAGCATGATGTTCTTCAGTTCTAACCTTTCCCCACAAATGCCACAATTTCATTCTTTTTTATGGTTAAGGAAAACTCCGTTGTATATATATATGCCACAATTTTTTAATCCATTCATCTGTTGACAGGTACCTGGGCTGGTTCCATAACTTGGCTACTGTGAACTGCACTGTGATAAACACTGATGTGAAAATACTACTATAGTATGCTGATATTGGTGGTTTTTTTGGGGGGGGGAATAAATACCAAAGAGTGGATAGCTGGGTGATACAGCGGGTCCCTTCCTAGTCCTTGCAGGAATCTGCATACTGCTTTCCAAAGTGGTTTAACTGGGGGCTGCAGCAGTGGCTCAGCGGTTATGGCGCTTGCCTGGTATGTGCGAGGATGTACGTTTGAACCCTGGCACCACATATACAACAAAGTGTTGGAGCAACGGAAGCCACATGAAAAATTAAATACTTTAAAAATAAAAAGTGGTTTTACTGGCTTGTAGTGCTACAAACAATGTATGAGTGTACTTGAAAAAGCTTATTTTAGCCGGGTGTGATGGCACACTCCTGGAATCCCAGCAACTTGGGAGGCTGAGGCAGGAGGATCACAAGTTCAAAGCCAGCCTCAGCAACTTACTGAGGCCCTGAGCAATTTAGAAAGACCTGTCTCAAAAAAAAAAAAAAAATCTTATTTTATATAAAGTTCCCAAATAATCATAAAGTTAAAGAGTCTTAGGTTAAGTGATACTGTACCAAATTATATACATCTATTTACTAAAAATTCAAAAATTACAACATTTATGGAAGAAATCTTGAAGGTCAGGTAGAATTTATATAAACTAGGAAATGAATAGTAGTAGCAAAGGATGGAGCAATAAGATGGCGCAATTTCAGATGGAGCAATAAGATGGAGATAAAACATTTGGAATAGCAAACAGATCAGCCTGATTGGTATAAAAGGCTTATGTTAAGGCAACAGTGAGAAATAAAGATGCACAATTAGGTGGATCTTAAATCAAACAGATAAAAACAAAAGAAAACAAAAAAATGAAAGACCTACGAGTGTACTTTATCCTCTAAATAAAGGAAGTAACTGAAGATTGAGGGAGAACAGTTATGAGAAGAACAGAAAGGAAATGCAGGCAGGGTAAGTTGAGAAAGCTAGTTAAAGCTTGAATCCATTGAATTCAATTTATTAAATGTTTATTGAACTCTTCCCAATCAAAAAGCACTATAAGCTTAGAGTATAAGAGCTGTGACTAAAACACATGACTAGTTTTAAGAAGCTTTTGCTGTCTTTAAACAACTGTTTAACAAAGCAAAATGATCTGACTGATGAATCGAGATATAAAAAACATACTGGAAACAGAGGAGGAACTGATTCCAATGTGGAGGAGAATGTGGGAGAACTGGAGATTAATTTTTTTGAAGTACATATAGAGAGCAGGTAGCTAGACAGTAAGTTTTGGGAAATTTTAGTGAGGTAAAAACACAAAGGAAAACCAAATCCTGAATTGTGGCAATTAACTGAGGAAGGATTGAGGAGTATTCTTCAGTCATTCTGGATGAAGGATCATCAAATATTCCACAGAACACAATTAGTTTAGGTATCAAAAAATTGGGGAGTGGTTGGGGATTTAGCTCAGTGGCAGAGCACTTGCCTAGCACGCGCAAGGTCCTGAGTTCGATCCTCAGCCCTGAAAAAAAAAAAAGAAGAAAAAAATTGGGGAGTAATGTAAAAAGTTATTAACAATGGTTCATAACAATTGGTTTGATTTACTTAGTGTTATCAGCAAGAGGACACTGAACAATGCTAACAGGTAAGAACTCAATGATTACAGACAAACTATGGAGATAGCAGAAATATCTTTGGTTACAAGAATTGTAAGGAAGGGAGGAAGGGATGAATAGGTAAAGTACAGAGGATTTTGAGGGCAATGAAACTTTATAGTAGTATTACGGTGGACATACGATATTAGACATTTTTCCAGGCCCACATATTTATGTTGCTGTGAACCTAAAACTGCTCTAAAAAGAAAATCTATTTTTTAAAAAGTGAAGAAAGTGAAAAATAAAATCACAAAGAGATAGAAGAGGCACTGGTGGGTGGTGAGGTAGAGACTAGCAGTAGGTTAGTAGGTTATTGATAAAACGAGCATTGGTTGAAAGTAATCAGAAATAATGGTATTTATTAAGAAAGAAGAACTAAATCAAACTACAGATGTCACATAAAAGGAAACAAACATTACTGGGTGTCCTCTGTAGCAAAATTAAACTGGAAAAAGGGCAGAGGAAGAAGTAAAGAAACAAAACTAGTTTATTAGGATTTTTGCCTTCTTGAAGTTGCAACAGAAGAAGCCACTGAGTAAGAGCAAGTATGGGACTAAAAAAGACTACAATATAATGAGACAGAACAAGATTTTGTAGAAACTACCAGATACTGGGGGGGTGGGGGGGGTGGGGTTTACACAAAATCTAAAGATAAATATTTTAGGAAACGGATTGGGCAAAATCTTCAAAGAAGTAGTGATTAGCTAATGAGGAAGAATTTTAATCTCCCACAAAGCAAAGATCTTCAAAGTCAGAGAGGCACCTGACAATCATCCAGATTAACTTCTCTCCCAAATATGGGTATTTCTTCTGTAGCACTAATGATACATGGTCATCTGCCTATTAAAGTGGAAAACAGCATGAGATCTTGAGTCAGCAGACTAGGCTCACACTCTGGGTTTACCAATTACATGGTACAGAAACCTTGGACAAATCAATCTCTTACTATTTCTTTGAAAAATAGGAATAACCCTACTACCATTTTGTTTAAATGCTCTTTCTGAAATGTACAATGCTTGCAAAAATTTCATCAGCAATACTACTATTTGAACAGGTCCTCAATTTTAAAGAAGTCATTCATTTTTATTTAATATTTGTTTTTTGAGATGGGATCTCATTGTTTCCCAGGCTACTCTTCAACTCCTGGACTCAAGGGATAGTCCCACAGTCAGTTAGTTACCAGAGTAACCATGCCTGACTCTGCCATTCTATTTTTAGAAATCTTTTCCTAAAGAGTTTTGTCTAAGATAACCTAAATCTACTTCCTGGCAATGTCTGTCCTCTGGCCATGTTTCTTTCAACTTCTATGGACACGAGCATGTTCTCTCTACAAGCAAACTCCTTAATGCCTTCAGCTGTCCCTCAAAGCACAGTCTTGTTCAGATTCCTCACTCCTTAGACCAACGTGTTTTGGAAATATGCCAGATTTATTTTTAAATGTAGAAAACAAAATAAAAAAAACAATACTCTAAATGTTGTATAAGCAAGTACTGAAAAATATTCATCTGTTCTGGATACTTCTTTTTAGTGAGAGACAGAAACCAAGGTCGTCAAGTTATTTTTGCTGCTATGACCAAAAGACATGAAAAGAACAATTTTAGAGGAAAATTTATTTGGGGGCTCATGGTTTCAGAGGTCTCAATGGGCCAAATCCATTCCTAAAGGCCCAAGGAGAGGTAGGACATCATGGCAGAAGAGTGTGGTGGTGGAAAGAAGCTGGGATCATGACACCAGGAAGTAGATGAGACTTCCTCATCAGGGACAAAATACATATTCTAATAGCATACCTGCAATAACCCACTTGATCTAACCATACCCTAGCTGCCTACAGTCACCACTCAGTTATTCCCTATCAGGCGATCAACACACCGATCAAGCCTCTTATAATCCAATCACTTCACCTCACCTCTAAACTTCCTCGCATTGTCTCAAACATGAGCTTTTGGGACACACCTTATATTTAAACCATAAGAAACTGTGGCCTTGGACAAATCATTCTTGCATCTTTTTAAGCCTCTGTTTCATCTGTAAGATATAATGGGGTGTGTGGAGTACCTAAATAGAATGCCTTACAGAAATACTATCAATTTTATTTAAGATTACCTAACTTCTAAAAAATATCTAATGTATTCTTATCTTTTTGTTATTTGAGCCAAATCCAGGCTCTTGCCTAGTTTTTCTCCTAGCTATGCTGTTTAACTTACCACAACTTTATTTCTGAAATCAAATGCATTCTTTTTTAAGCACCAATGATGACCAGTTGCTTATATTGTGGGAACAAAATAAAATGGAAAAGGTATACTCTTTTTGCCCATTAACTTTTCCTCCTGAACATCAGTTTTTAAAGTACAAAATTCCAAGCACTTTTGTCATTACAGTATATGTGCTCTCTACATATATAAATCAGCACATGTTGATTTAAAAGAGTATAAAGCAAAACTATCTGACCTAGACTTGGGCAGGATGGGAGTGACTTAGAGGAGATAAAGCTGAGACTTCAAAGATGAACAATGAGGTTATTAGATATACAGTAAAGCTTCCCTACAGATGATTCAATTCTCAAGAGTGTAGGAAGGTGTTCTCAAGAGTTCATGAGGTAATGATGGTACTTGTTCTGATTTTTCAACATAAGCATTTATGTACTTTCCCTTTAAAACTGAACAGTAAGGGTCTCCAAATATATGAGCAATAATTAGTGGAAATAAAATGGGTTTGCTTATGATTCAACTGTCTTGTGGGTTTATCAGTCAGCTGGGTAATCCTAGCAGCCACGGAAATTCTGATGAATCTGCCAATTTTAACTTCTTAAATTTTAGGCATAAATTATTTAATTTATGTCAAAGACAGCAGGCATTAGGAACAGTAACATCAAACTAATAAAAGCAGGCCGGAGCGGTGGTTCAGCAGTTACAGCGCTTGCCTGGCACGCGCAAGTACACGAGTTCAAACCCCAGCACCATGTACGCAACAAAGTCTTGGGAGCAACGAAAGCCACATGAAAAACTAAATAATAATCTCCTCTCTCTCCTTCACTGACCCTCCCTCTTTTTGAAAAACAAAACAAAAAAACTAATAAAAGCATCAAAAGCCTAAGTGATAATTCTACAAATTTAACTACAGATGACCTTCAGAGACAAATTTGCATTCATCTGATTAATATTATTACATAGCAAATTAAGATTCTGCTTTTTTTTAAAGCCACTGTTAAGAGAAAAGAATAGCTACAAGTATGAATACTTTAACTTTCTCTACTCCATTGTATTACCTGCAAAGAAGGGGTTACAAATACATCCCCAAACAGCTTTTACCACATCTTTCAGAATAAAATAATACAACTATGAAAACATCAGTTTAAAAGGAGAGGGAGAGAGAGAGAGAGAGGGAGAGAGAGAGAGAGAGAAGGAAAGTGAGAGAGAGAAAAAGAGACTTAATTTAGTTTTTCATGTGGCTTTTGTTGCTTTGTCACTTTGTTATACACATGGTGCTAGGGTTCAAACCTGTGTCCTCACACAAAAACATCAGTTTTGTTTTGTTTTTTTTCAAAGAGAGAGGGACAATGAGAGAGAGAGAATTTATTTTTTTATTTAGTTTTTCATGTGCCTTTTGTTGCTCTGAGACTCTGTTGTGTACGTGGTGCTGGGGTTTGAATTCAAGTACCCCGCACATGCCAGGCAAGCGCCATAACCACTGAGCCACCACTCCAGCCCCCAAAACTTCAGTTTTTAAAGTGCAAAATTCCAAGTAATTCACTTGATGTTTTAATACATTTAAATTCACTTTGATGTTTTAATACATGTAAATTTTAATCTCTGCTACCATGACACGGACCTTTATACTTGCTGTGCTCATATCTGGAATATTGTTCTTTCCATGGTTCATTTCTTCTTACCATTTGGTCCCTGCTTATAAGTCTTCATCTCAAGAAGTACTCTCATAAAATAGTTCCCCCTTCCCACTGTGCTTGAGATTCTCAATTCTCTTAGCCTACCGACAGAAATGGTCAAAAGGACAATGGTAATACACTGACGGGAGAAAACACTGAGACCCTTGTGAGTGATTAAGTACCCAGATTCCTCTTCAAGAAAGACCAGGGAAGTGTGGTTAGTGGAGAAGCTAATAGCTAGCTGTCTGCCCTTCAGGGACAGCCACAGATACACAGAACTACTTTGCCCACACTCACACCCTTCATAGGACAGCTTGCACCTTGTAACTGAGCAAAGTAGAGGTATATAGCCCCAGCCATCTCAGCCTGATGTGGACACAGCAGATCTTTCCATATGGTTGGCTGAGGCTTTGTTGGATTTGCATTGCATTCTGATGTCTGCCAACTCTGCTTCCATTCCATTCCTTTCACATGTACTGATCCCTAAAAAAGATCTTCCACAATAAGCTTTCTTAGCATCTGCATCTGGTGAATCCAGAACACTCAAAATAATGAACAAACTTGAGAACCATTTTCTAGATAACTGAAACTTAAAATACATACTTGAACTACCACAATTTTTGGTCTTTTTTTCTACAAGTAAAATTATTCATCAGGTAGATATGCTATAGTGACTTATGAATGAAGAGGAATATGCACATAGCAGTTTGATAAGCATGGTCATACAATGTACTAATTTGTTAGCTAACTTTTATTATTATCTCTGAAAATAGTCAAAATAAAAACACCCTAAGAAAACCATACTAAAATCTGCTTTTGTCTTTGTGGAAAAGCAGACTTTTTAAAAATTTTAAGAAATGCAACCTCCTAAGACATTAACTTTCAATATGCAAATCATACTGCAAGTTACACTATATTAAAAGTTAATCTTATTCCAAATTTCCATGGCATAAGGACCAAATTATGAAATGATTTAGCGCCACATGCAATAGTTTTGAAAACTATTTAACAACTCTTTCCTAATACAATATATATGTATACACACACATATATATATCACTGCTATTCAGTCATTTAAAAAAAAATGAGTATCAGGGCTGGGGTTAGAGTACTTGGTTTGCCTAGCATGCTCAAGCCCCTGGGTTTGATCCCAGGGGTGCGGGGGAGAAAAACAAAAACTTTCATTAAAAATGTGGTATATGCTGCTTTCATAGAAAAATCAGCTCAATGATCATATAAATATTTTGCCTTTAGTTGTTTGATTCCTAACTTGCTCAAGGATAAAAAGTAGGGGCTGGAGCAGTGGCTCTGTGGTTGTGGCACTTGCCTGGCATGCGCGAGTATGCGAGTTTGAACCCCAGCACCACATACACAACGAAGTGTTGGAGGAATGAAAGTCAGATGAAAAACTAAATAAAATTGCTTCTCTCTCTCTCACTGTCCCCTCTTTCTTAAAAAAAAAAAAAAGGATAAAAAGTAAATGCAATTTATAACTAAGAGTCCTTCCATACTTGTGAAAGGTTTAAAAGAAAAAAGAAAAACCTCAAAAACCACCCTCTTTAAGAGGAAAAGAAAAATCCAGAAGGCAGCACAGGCAACCATCTGAGAGCTAATGAGTCATCAGTCTCTCCCCCGCAGGAACTGTAGAACACTGCAGTGGCAAGTAATAAGCACACTTTTTCCCCCTTCCGTTTTTATAAGGTCTAAATTGCTACTGGTTAATGTATTATAACTAATAATTTAATTTTTCTAGAAATAATTCTTTTTACTACCAGACTTTTGGATGACATAGCTGTTAGGGGCAAAGAAGAAGTGATATATAAAAGCTAAATACCAAGGTTCCAAGTCAATATTTATTCACATATAAAATCATAGGTTACTTCATTGATAATAAAGTATTATTTTAATGTAACATTTGAAAAAGTATATTCTATCTAATTCATTAAAAACTATCTTTGAAAATCATCGTATCTATGAGGTACAGTGTGATCATTTAATGTATGTAGATAGTGTATAATGACCAAATCAGGGTACTTAACATTTCCATCTCCTTATTTTCATACACAATTTATTTTCTTAGAAAAAGGCATTCTAAATCTAATATTTTTATGCTTGTCAAAGTTATAGAATATGTATCATTCCAGCTAATAATATTACATTATGATATTTAGCAGTGCCACATATATTATACTTATATAGTACAAGTCTAGTACTATATACATATGCTACATAATACTATATAACATTACTACATATATATATTTATACATACACGTAGTACCTTAGTAGTACTGTTTACTTACATAGTATTAACATTTAATAGTA
>PVKS010021492.1:0-35107 GCA_004027875.1 Aplodontia rufa | reverse complement strand
AATGGCTGAACCCAAATGGAAGTCAAAGGCGAGTAAGGTAGCCTCAATGATTTGGTCAGCAGAAGTTTACCCTCTAATACAAATATGGTCAAAAAGGGTTGACATGCACGTGTAGGGCTGGTAGAGTGCTCTGCATGAAGAAACTTCCTTGAATATTCTCATAGACGATAGTCAACTTCCCTGCCTCTAGGGCTTCCTTCATAAGCATGCTGCTGTGTTAGATAGGGCCATCTGCACAGCTCTTCTGTGACACAGGAGGTTAAGAGACTCTTGCTTTACTGTCTTACTCACTGCTTCCTTCCTGGCCCCTCTCCATGATCCTTGGGATATGAATAGTTCTCTGTGACTTGTGGCTCAGTGCCTAGACTATTGTTCTGAATAGATTAGGGCCTCAGTCAGGGATCTTGAACTGCACTTGGGTCTGGAGAGAAATGAGGATGGGCGAGTGGACCATCTCTGCACACTTCAGCTTAAGCAGTGCCGACAAAGCGTGCATCAGCGTGGTCAGGGATGCGATGATAGCGTTCCCCATTCCCCACTCTCTAGCAACCTCTGCCACCAGGGTTCTCGGCTGCAGTGTTCTAGGGCCAGCCGTGCTCCTGCATAGTGCCCTGCCAACAAATTGTGAACAGCCTCACTGAATCAAATCACTGAAGGAACCTTAATAACTGCTTCAGTCAATTTCTGTTGATAGTAGAACGCCTGAGCCCGGGTGAATGATAAGGCATCTGGGTTCATTTTGACACACAGCTCTGATGGCTGGGAAGTCCAGGAGCACAGTGCCAGCATCTTCCTGGCTTCTGGTGAGGGGCCTCATGCCATTTCAAGGACTGGCAGAAGTGGAAGGGAGGCTGGCACATGCTTCACTTTATAGCACCCACTCTCCAGTTACCTAATGTAGTTGGCGAGTGTGAGAACTCACTCCAGAGTGGTGGTGTTGATGTGTTCATGAAGTTAGAACCCCCAGGCCCAAACCCTTCCCCTTGGCCCCACCTCCCAACATTGCCTCTTGGGACCAGGCCTGAATCCTGTAGGACGAACCAAACCATAGCTGTGGCTCTATGGAGAAATGATTCTTGAACTTTGGAATTTGAATTACTTGGGAATTCTGTTGAAAATGCTAATTCCCTTGTTCCATGTCCATACCTTTCAGCCGATCCACTGTGGGGCTTGGAAAGTACCCTGTTTTTGAAGCTCTCTAAATGATTCTGGAATGTCCAACAGACAGCATGTCAAGAGATGCTGGTGTGGACCTCTATCCTACTCCCTGTTAGAACCCCCTCTGTGCCCTTTTAACAATTATTTTGGCAGCCCAATTTCTTTCTGGGGTAGCAGGTCCACTGTGCCACACCATGGTCATCCCCAGGTTTACTTTTTGTGGCCTTGACTCAGACCTTGTGCACTTTTATTTGCATTTTCTGCGAATTTCCAGTTGACTTTGTTATTAATCAATATGTTTCAGAGGAAAGATAGTGGGGTTTTAAAATAGAAAATGAGAGGTGGATGTTGGTGTGATGTTGGCCAAAGGATACAAAACTTCATTCAGGAGGAAGTTCAAGAAATCTACTGCACAACACAATGGCTGTAGTTAAAATTACTGTATTGTGTCCTTGAAAACAGAGAAAAGGTTACATGTTCTCACCACTCAAATGAAAGATAAATATGTAAGTGAAGTATTGCACAAGTTAGCCCAATTTAGCCAGAGTGCAGCATTTTTATATTTCACAATAACTTGTTTTGGTGGGTTCATTTCTCCACCCCCAAGGGAAAGTAAAGAGAAAATTAAAATGAACAGGAAATGGGCATCAGAGATGCAGAACAATGAAGAATGCATGGAGCCTGAGAATATGATTAATGAGGATTTGAGAGGAAGGTGTTTATGGTCATGCCTGAAAAGTAGCCTATTTTTTATCTTGGGAAGTTGTGACTTTGAAAGATCTTCCTCATTAATTCCTTTGTTCGTTCGAAGGATTCAAGATACAACAAAATATTAAACTCTATCCAGACAAGGTAAAGTAGACTGAAATTAGTTTTCCTCTAACATGCATTTATTTTCCTAATTTAGCTCTCTAGAGCTATCCATAAACTGTAGAATTTTGTAAGGTGTTTTAATTCTTCAAGGTGAGTGTTGTTCCCTCCCTGATAGAGGGACTATTGGCAACGTTTTGCAGCAATCTCCACAGACAGTCCCAAGCCTGAACACACATCACTACCCTCAGATTTCCAGATAGCAAGAGGCCCCCAATTAAACTCCAGACCATGGGAGAATGGAACAAGATGTGACGGCAAGTGCATGCGAACTAGTCCCCTTAACCAGACTCTCTCCAAGCACCTGCCAAGGGATCCTAACATAGAATAGGCATGACTATTAAATGCCAATTATTTCTAAATATTGGCAAGGGTGCCATAGAGGAGTGGAGAGAGCATTCAAGTAGAAGTTACAACATATTCGAACAATGATTTTGTCTTCATCCTGCAATGTGACCTGGGGGCGCCATGTAATTCATGTGTGTCTCTTATCACCAGATATATGGACACACGCAGCTCTCAGTTCAGGTAAGGATCAGAGTTGACAGCTTCGTGATTGGCAAAGTAAAATGTGCTGTGTGCATACAAGGTGACTTTAAAAAATTTTTTTCTGTTATTTCTGAGGCATCAAAGTACTGTAAAGGACACAGGCGATAAATTATTAGAGTATAGTTGTTAACGGAAAGTTGCATTGAACTTTCTATCATCGGAAACTGTTGGTTAATGGCTTGTGCTGTTCTAAAAGCATGTGAACACTTCATCAGGTGAACATGCAAGGAAAGCTTAGATATGCATGTCCAGATATACATATATCATAGTCTTCATTTCATGTGATTTTATAGTATATTTTGGTTATGATTATAAAATATATTCATACTGGCTTTTTATTCCATTATGTGCGGTATTTAAAAAGTGAATAATAATATAGTAATTATTAATCAGATTAATTTTTTTTTGCTTGGGGTTGAACTGAAGGCTTTTTGCATGCTAGGCAAGCACTCTATCACTGACCTACATCCCCTGTCCTATGAGCTTAATTTTTAGAACAAGTTAAGTTCAATACTTTGAGAAGATAATAAATATTTTTTGAATATGCGTTGAACTCAATATGTTGATACCAATAATGTAGAGACTTCTGGTATTGATAACTGATTAACGTGGCTAATATTTCTTATTAGAAGGAAAAAGAAGGGGGGTTCTAGGCAGTGGAGGTGAATAGCTTTATTGCAAAAAGATCTGAGCTGGTATGATAAAGGCAAAAAGGGGAAAGTCACTAATAGCAGCTGAAATTCCACATAAATATCTCTAAGGCTTGGAGATGGGGCCACAAGCCACTGCCATACATAGGAATGTCCGAGCTCCTGCTCTCTGTCCTCTGAAATAGCACAGAAGCATGGGGGCAGGTGATGTGCTGGGAAAACAGACCACATGGATGTGCTTGCCGCTCCGGCTACAGACTGCCGTTGGAGAAGGAATGTCATTCAGCACTACGGACTAATGGAGATGAACTGATGAGGTATGTGAGATTTGGGGTGGGGACTTGGATTTGAATTTTGGATGCCCTATGTCACATGTCATCATACCCTGCTGTCATGCAGGTCATGGTAGCTACATGATCTAGAAAGCTTAGATTAAAGAAATGAGGCAGTATTAAATGGTGAAGATACACATTCCAAACTGGCTCTTCCCAGTCCTCTGCTGGAAATGCAGTGTGAAGTGGTGTCCAAGGTCAGGGATTTACCCTCCAGTGCCATCGTTCCCCAGTGGGGAGCTTGTTCACCAAGGACTTCTGTTTCCTCAACTACCAAACTGACAGAATAATGGAGTGATTTCCTATGTTGAAAAACAATGGGGATAGGGTAAGCAACAGGGATTAGGTGCTATGAAAGGCTTAAAGAAAAAGTTTAATCTCAGTGGAAAAGAGAAAATTAAACCTATATACGAGTGAGTCACATAACATATGTGTAAGTAGGATGTTGAATAGAAACACCCTTCTGTGAAATATTGTTGTGTTCCCGAGATAATTCTAGTAACAAGTTAGACATTGATAGTCTTGGAGAAAGGGGACAACTGCCAGAGAATGCCTTCCTGTGTAACTGGGGATAGGATACATGAGACAAAGAGCAAGTTGGTTGGGAGGCCAAGGATACAAGTTTCAATATTTTCTTTTTTTTCCCAATATAAAAATAGCAAGGATAGAGCACATGGATCCAGATGCAGAGAAGTTTGTAAACACAGCCAAAGAACAACAGTGAACTGTTACTTTTGCATGGTGAGTTGTGGGAAGTGACTGTTTGGCTGAATTGGAGCAGGAAGGACTGCTAGAGTTTTGAATTGAGAGCACCATGTATGTTGCATCCTTTGGAGGATAACAAAATCAACTCAGGAGACCAACGGTGGCAGACAATGTTAAATAGGTATCAATGTCCACAGATGTAAATTCAAAGTAAAACTGGTTAGTACAATTCTGTGTCACTCTCTGAGGATGCTTACTGACTCAGTGTGGGCACAAAGAAGTTTGATCATTGGATTGGTTTCAGAATGAAGAAAGAGCAAGCAGATGAGGATGTGGGAAGGGTTTGTTACAAAAAATAGATTTATGCATTGACTGATGGGGCAAGTTCAGGCAGGATGAGATGAGAGAGAATGAGAAACGCATCTGTGAACTGAGAGTCTCATCAGCAACAAGGACAGATACAAAAACCGCTGTCCTTGTTTTCAAGATGTGGACATTACAGTGGGGAGACAGCAGTTATTCAATGGGAGGTGAGAGGGGAGGTGGCTTCTCTGGAGCTGCTACTGTGTACTGAGATCCACTCTTGTGACTGAAGCAAGCCTCACGCAAGTTTGTAAGACACAGTTCATATGTACTAGGCCGACAGGCATGATGTACATACATATGCACCTGGATCCTATCTGCTATTTGGATTGTGTAATTTCTACTATGTTGTCTGTAAATTCCATGCCTATCATATCCAACATGCTGTCAATCCAACCCTGGGAGTTCTTCATTTCTGATATTGTACTGATCATAGTGGTTCTGGAAATTAACTCTTTTTTTTATTAATTTCTGTTTGCATCAAGATTTCCCATTTGTTTATTCATTGTGACCATATTTGTACTCTGTGTCCTTAAAAATGCCTGTCATTCTTTGGGGTTCTAGCATCATTTTTTTAACCAGGGATTGAACACAGGGATTCTTAACCACATTTCCAGGCCTTTTTATTTCCTGTTTTGAGACAGGACCTTGCTAAGCTGCTGAGGCTGGCCTTGAACTAGCAATCCTCCTGCCTCAGTCTCCCAAGTCTTTGGGATTACAGGTGTGCACCACCAGACCATACTTTAACATCCTTGCTTGCTCATCACAATATCTGGAACATATGAGTGGATTTTTGTTGGATAATCCCTAGAATATATTAATACCTTCTACACTTTATGGAAAAACAACTTAATAAAATAATTGCTAATGATAGGATGTAATGATATAAGGATTTAAGGCACTTGACATAATAAAATGTACTAGAAATCAAAGGTATACAAATTAAAGGAACTATTAGTACAATTTTCAATCCATAAGATAATTGAAAAAAATCAGGGTACACGCACTAACACATAAGGACAGGAGTATAAATTTCAGAAGTGACTTCACAAAGCAGTGTTGCAGTAATTTTAATTTCAAAACTTGCTCACCATTGAATCCATAAGTTCTTCTTCATAATGGACGCACTTGACAAATATTCAGACCACCCTCTCCCACTTGGCACCCACTCTCCTTGCTCGCCCTCAGAGAGGAGAAGAACTACGGAGGTTGAAAATTATTCCTAGTTTCCTTTGAAGGGGAAAAAAGCATAATCCTCAAGAAAAGGATTGTTCTGTTGCTCTAGCTGTAATCTGCACTCAAAAGGGAAGGCTATGAATCAGGCTGTCTTTTCTGTTTATTTCCACCAGCCTAAAGGGTGCTGAGCCACTGTTAATAGACAGTGTCAGTTGCTCCTCTAAAGCAATTTATGTAGCTCTGTGCCTTTCTCTGATCTGTTGCTGGCATGCATAATGCTACCTATTAAGCTAATTAGTTGTACTCCTTTGGTATAACTAATAAGCAATAACCATACTGTTGTTTGAGGATGCTAAAATTTTACTGTCCTCTTGTTATCCGTCTCACTTGAATACTGAGGAACATAATGACTCCACTGAGTCATAAAGTAGCCAGAACCCTTTTTAACTTTATTGTTATTGCCAATGCCAACTTATTTTTTGAATGTAGTATTAAACCATTTCACATAATTGAGATAGTTTCAGGCACTGGGTAACAAATGGTTGCAGCGTGAATGTGAATGCAAGGTGAGTACATCTATTGCTCGTGTCTTTGCAGTGAGCATGGGAAGTTTAGGGCCAGAAATTGAGGAATTGTCTGAGGATCTAACTTTTTTTGCTATTTTTTGTGCTGAAGACTAAACCCAGCAATGCTTAACCACTGAGTCTCAACCTCAAGCCTATTTTTGTAATTTTTTATTTTGAGACAGGATCTTGCTAAGTTTGTTAGGGCCTCACTAAGTTACTGAGGCGGGCTTTGACCTTGTGTTCCTTTAGCCTCAAGCAGCTGGGATTACAGGTGTGTGCCAGCCCTCCTGGCTACTGTTGTGAGTATTTTTTTTTTTTTTTGCTAACTCAACAACTGAAGAATCTTAAAGTTTTGGGTGGATATTCACTTGCGGACAGACAGGATGGGGCTGCCACGAGCTATGCCAGCTCCCTGTCTTTCCTTCAATACAGAAGTCCCTGTCACTCATTCAATATGAAACCCTGAGGACACAGTGCCATGTCGTGGCCCTGGCTTGAGACTTGATTGAGGATATGTTCTTTAATTTCATGTAGCTTTCAGAGATATTTGCAGTGTAAGTCATAGTTATTATTGAAAAGGATTCTAGTTCAACTTTTCACTGAGTGCCTGAATCACAACCCCGATCTCTTCTAATTATTTCAGACATCTCAAATGTTTATAGTTTTGCCTCTACTTCAGTCCGATCTAATTTTTGTGCAGCATGAATCATTTAAAAATATTTTGTGAATGACACTGTTCTTTGCTTTAGCTTACAGGAATTTGAGAGCAAGACAATATGTCTGTCTGTTCTTTCACAGAAAAATTCCTTATCACTTGAAACTGGGTTCCCCATCCCTGTTCATTCTCTTGTTTGTTTTACAACATTATTCTTATTCATTCATGGCTCTGCCTATTTGATTCTATATGGTACTCTGGGAGACTATGTGGCTTCTAAAGTCTGATACCTAAAATGAAATCAATTTGCCTTTATAGCACCTTGGACTATCACAGCTTAAACCCCCACAGAGGGGGTTATTAAAGTTTGGCAAACATCCCTATCCATTTTGTAAAAGTAAATGAAATGGAATTAGAATCAAAGGAAAAATATCAATATCTAGACCTGTGATATGGACGGTGGACTGGCGTGGGCATCCCCTCAGCTGTGGCGCTGAGGAGGTCCTCGAGAGTCATTAATACTGAGCACAGGGCTGGATGCACAGGTCTTCAGAGTATCTTCCCAAAGAATTCGGGTTAGCTGGGTGTAACAGTGAGATTACTCTCCACACAGATTTCAATGAGCAGGGAACTTGCGAAAAATGTCAATACAAAGAATAGAGGTGGAAATGCTACTGTGAATTATCCCAATAGATGAATAATCAAAGGATACACTGTGACCACTGAGGACCCCTTGTACTCTAGAAAGTTGTGGCCTCCCAGCAATGGAGACAGGCAGAAGTTCAGCTGAGAGGAGGGAAAGGACAGGTGCAGGACTGGCCCTGGGTCTTGTGGCAGCACAGAGCTCCAGGTTTAAAGTATTCCTGGAGGGAATTGGGAACGGCTGCCCAGAAAATGAGAAAAAATGGTAAAAATATGTTTCCTAATTATATTTTGCCAGCATTGTACAAAAAGCAACGCAAGTTGTTTTTATCCCCTGCTTAGACTCTAGTTCTGCCACTACTTTATAGATAAGGGAAACTGGTGATTTAGAGAGGTGTGGAACTTACCAGGTTCTCATTGCAAGAAGTGGTGTAGCAAGGCAAGACCCAGCTGGTGTGGCTGGAGCGCCTCAGTCACTACAACATGACACTAATCCCGTGTTATGCATGGCCAGTCAATAGCCAGTGGTTTATGTGGTTACCATTAGCTTCCAATTTGGCTGAAATTAGTTTTGACACTGAATTATGGCTTTAGGCCCACTGGGGTTTTCTGCCAACAAGTATAAAATTCCTACAGAGGCTGGCCAACTGCTTTCATGTGGCCCATCTTGACTCACCCAGTTGGTGTCCTCGCTCCTCAGTGCTGTGCAAATCCTGAGCAGCAGCATCTCCTGACCTGGCTGGCAGTGCAGAGCCTTGGGCATCGCCACCCCTATCTGCTGAGTCAGACCTTTCACTCTCAGGAGCCCAGCGGGTGTTCTGAAGCCACCAGAAGTGTGGGAGTTCTGCTCTACGGCTCCTGGGGAAGCCACCACTGCCCATGAACAGGGACACGGTGCTCCACAGCAGCCTGGGCCTAGCAGGCTCCCATCCTATGTAATAAACCAGGCTGCCAACAAGCACAGAATTAAGGATAACAAGGTTTAGTGTAGCTTTATGAGCACCGCACTGAGTTCATGTTAGTACCTCTAAGACTGCTCAGACGAGACGACCATGGGTGATGCACGCATTTGATTGTTCTGCTCCTACGCTCCACCCAGTGCCACGTGCTAGGAGCAGAGGTGAGCTGCCCTCCTCTCCGTCATCAAGGCGTTTTTGGTGGGAAGTCATTGAAGGAGATTACAAGGCTTGCTATGCTAATTCCCTCCAGGGATGCAGAATTCTTCTGCTGAAGCAGAGAGGAGCGGCCAGTTACACTCCTGGTCATCAGGGATGGTTTCACAGAGACGCAATTGGAAAGTGATGTTGAAGGGTGGGGTGTTAGTGTGTAGTGATGATGGCGTCCATGTGACAAGGAGCTCACAGTCTTCAGGACACCGTGAATTAGGCTTTTCTCATCTATCCTCCCTCTTCCTTCTTTCTCCCTTCCCTTCCTCCTTCCTTTTTTTTTTACTTTAAAGAGAGAAGGACAGTGAGAGAGAGAGAGCGAGAAAGAGAGAGAGGGAGAGAATCAATTTTATTTAGTTTTTCACATGACTTTCATTGTTCTGGGACTTCGTTGTGTGCATGGTGCTGGGGTTTGAACCCCTGTATGTGTGCACGCCAGGCAAGCTCCATAACTGCTGAGCCAGGGCTCCAGCCCCCCTCCTTCCTTTTATCCTTCTTGTTTTGGTCAGTTTTGTGCTGCTGTGACCAAAACACATGACAGGAGCAATTTAGAGGAGGGCATTTTAATTTGGCTCATGGTTTCAGTGCTCAGGCCATGATGGGCTGACTCCATAACTCTAGGCCTGGGGTGAGACAGGAAGAACAGCAAAGCAGAGGGGTGTGGTAGAGGAAAATGGTTCAGGTCACAAAAGCCAGGAAGCAAAGAAAGCTCCCCTCACTAGGGACAAAACATAAACCTCAAAGGCATGCCTCCAAAGACCTGTCTTCTCCAGCCACACCAGAGCTGCCCAGTCACCACCCAGGTAATCCAGATGAGTAAATCAATCCACTAATTAGGTTACAACTCTCACAGTCTAATCATTTCTTGTATTATCTCACTCGTGAGACAATGGGGGACACCTCAGATCTAAACCATAACACTCCCTCCCTATTCTCATCCTTCCTTTCACAGATTTTGCTAAATCCTTCAAGGTGCATTCAATCACAGTGCAGGCAAAGTTCTGTTGCAGTTAGCTGTATCAAGGGGAAGATAAAAACATTAAGTTTTCAGTCTTATAGTGTGACAATAAATAATACATAATCACAACATCGAATATGTAATAGTAAATTGTCATGGGTGATAAAAATTAAACAAATCATGGCCCATGAAAAGGAGCGGCTTTGGATGCTTATTTTAGGTAGAATGGGTGGCATGAATGATGTTTAAAATGAGAAAGTAAAATGTAAAAGATAGAGCCACACGGAAAGTAGGGCGAAGCATCCCCTAGGCAAAGCAAAGACAAATGCTGTGCTGGGAGCTAATCTGAGCCCTGGACGGACGCCTCAGGAGGCGATTGCCAGAATGAGGAAGCCGACGCTGGAGTCAGGCAGAGAATGCCGTGTTATGGATGATTTTTTCAGGTCCAAAGCATGGAAATCATTTGCATTTTGTTCTACATGCAATAGCAAACTACTGAAGAAATTGAAGAAAACAATGTACCTTCCAGTATTTTCTGCTTTCAAATGGTCCTACTGGTTTTCATGGGCTGAGCGGATAGGACTGAGAGAGGGAAGATGTTGGGAATAGACCATTGGGTGGCCCCGTAGGGGGGGAACTACTTGCTCTTCCCCTAGAGCCCACCCAATTGCTATGCAACATACCAGGGGCCCTCAGATTATGCTGCCACTGGGAAACCTGGCTTCGCTCCTCAGGGTTGCGGGGCACGAGCTCACTGCAGTGGTACCCTGAGACGCAATGCTGGGTCTGGCTTACTCTCTCCTGCCACGGGGCAAGTTTTTCTGTTCATGCACTGATAAACCAGAGGATACAGAGACTGCCTGGAAGCTCTAGCTACAGATCTCCCTGGAGCTTCCCAGTGCCACACTTCACCAAGTTGCAGGTGCTACAGGATGAAATGGAATTGTGGTGCCCATGACAGCAAGCTCCTGATTGTGACCAGCTGTTTACCTGTTGATTTAACTCCCAAGAGAGCTGTCCAAAGAAGCTGGTTTGATCAAATGTAGACTCCTTATTACAGCAGGTCTTTGGTCTCATCCCTTGTCTGAACCCCTAACTTGGTGAGCTGAAGTGGAGTTGTCTGCTGTGAGCTGCAGGAAATGCTTCAGTGTAGTCCAGAGATAGCCACAGGAAGTCCCCATTTTCCCCAGCTCAATACCAGCTCTGGCTGGCCTTTCCAGGAGGCTAGGAATAGCATAATTTCAATTAATTTGAGCTTTCAGATTCCTACAGCATCCAAAGCCAAATGGGATAGAAAACAAAAGGCCAAGAGGGATATGAACTCTCTTCTTTTTTTAGGTCACAGAAACAAAACAAAACAACTAATAAAAAGAAGAAACGTAGACCCTAGATTCAAGATTATGCTAGACATATCAAAGCTATCTAGAACTGTGGAAAGGTTGTATTTAGCTTATAATTTATTTACTAAAAGATTGTTAGAAGAACGTCTTCTGTGTGCCTATTTGAGATGGGATGTGATAAGTTTGAGTGCCATGGTAGCTGTTGACGCTGAATCTGGAGGCAAAACAGTTAAACACCTGTCCTTTCCCTGTGCTCTGCTGGTGTGGAATAAGGAGAGGCATGAGGAGCTTTGAGACAACGCTGAAGGTGGTGTTGTCCGAACATTTCCCCTTCCATTAGGGAGAGGAGGGAGCTTGTATTTTGAATTTTTCTCCTTTCATTCCGTCCCACAAGTCTTTCTCTCAGTCACTTCTCTCCCAGGAAGGAATCCTTGCAGATTTGACTGATTTAAGGGGCTTATTTGTCTAATACCGGTCCTAAAAGCAGGACACAGACACTGTCCTCTCTTTTGCCTGCTGTTTACTTATTCATCATGAGTCCATTGTTTCCTGTTGTCTGTGATGTGCTAGATCCTGCAAACCCTGGATACTGGCAAGAATACATCAGCCACAATCCTGTATTTAGGAAACTATTTTTATTCACAAAAAGATTGGCACCTGTTTGAAAAAATAAGGAAATATGGGTTGATCAGGAATGTAGCAGTATCATTTCTTCAGATTGGGGGACAAAGAAAGGCTTATCCAGCAGGTGGCTTACAGGAAGACACCTAAGTAGGATGCACCATGTGGCGTTCTTAAGGAAGAGTGCTACTAACAGGTGGAGCAGTTAGTTCAAAAAGCCGACAGTACGGCTTGGTGGGTTCAGGAAAGAGCAGGAAGATTCAGAGAGGGCATAGGAGGTGGCTTACCGGTGAATGTGTTTAGAGGGATAGATTGGTGCCAGAGGAGAAAAATTTCTGCCATGTTGAGGCAGCTGGATTAATTTGCAGTGTAAGGGGACTCTTTAAAGTCCTTTGAGGGCAATCAGTTGATAGGATTTACACTTTGATATTTCTCTGGCTGTTGAGAGAGGACCCTGGCCATAATGGAGGGTCTACAGCCATCCACCAGTCCACTTCTTGAACACTTGTTTCAGCATATGTCTAGGAGTTGATCAGGACTTGGCTACTGTAGCAGTGGTGGAAGCAGAAGGGTGAGGTCTCGCTAAGGAATGCACGGACAGTGCCTGTAGTCCCATAGCCATGTTGGATCCAGGGAATGAGAAACTGGGGAGTCATGGGAGGTTCCTTGGATTTTGTCCAAAGCAAACAGGTCAGTGAAGCAACAAGGGCGGAGAGGCTTAAGCAGGGAGATTCCCATGTGCTAAGTTTGAGAGGAAGAATAGATGTTTAGAAAAGTTCAAGTAAGCAGATAGATATAAAACTAGAACTCAGGCAGCTGGTCCAGTTTGGGGTATAGATTTAGCCTGCCAGCACGCAATATCACGAGTGGATAAGTCTCACTGATGCAGGGGTTTTGAAATGAGGCCGATTCTCTGCTCCCACTGGAGAATGGACTTTGGGCTCACTGCAGATCTCTGCAGCCAAAATAGCCCATTTCTAGTGTTTGCAACTATTCCCAGTTAAAACTGGGAATTTTGGCTGGCTGCAGGTTTCTGCAGCTTAAATAGTGTTAGCAGCTCCCCATCTGAGAGCTGGGTTTTTCCCACTACTCTTGAGAGGTGCCAATGCAGCTCTTGATGTGGAAGCACACCCTGGAAATTCAATGCCAATCTTCCTCTGGGTTTTTGTCAAGCAAATTTGAAGAATAACATCCACGGACAACCATGGAAGGGAAGAGTAAAAGAAGTAGGATTTATTTAAGGAAGGAGAGCAGAATCTCTTCAAGGAAGAAGGGCACCTGGAATCAGGATGCCATCTTATATTTGTTAGGTCAGGATTTATACTGGTTTTGGGTATGAGTCTTCATTAAGATTTATGTAAATCAGGCATTGAGAACAGCACCAACATCATTGGTTAAGCTCTATGTAGAGCAGGCACTGAAACTAAGCACCAAAACCATTGGTTAAAATCTATACACACCAAGTAGCAAATCTTTCCTAGTTCCCATCTGTGTCCACCCCTGCTTTCAGTTTTCCCACCTCTGGGACAAAGGAGTTGCTCCCACAGGTGAGCCTCATGGTCTTTTGAATTTGAATGCCCTAGCATGTTCCTTAATCTCTCTTACTGGTTATCTTCTAGGTGTTTTTGAATGGGGCCCATGGTCCTGACTACCTAGCCTTCTTACTATCTCTCCTAATCTCTATCATCACCATAAGGGAGCATAGGTAGGGAAGTGGGAAAAGTACTTGTTCTCAGAGTGTTCCCACTATTAGAGCTGGGGAGAAATCAGGCAAAAAGATAGACCAACTGGCCAGAGAGCAGGAGATCAGATGCAAGTGTGTTCTAGGAATCATGGGAACAACATGTCTCCAGCAAGGGGCTCCTCCAGCTGTGTCGTGTGCAGTTACGTGTGGCTGGGACAGAGGACCGCCCCTTGGCTTTGGAAAAGTGAAGTGCGCTGATGGTTTGGCCAGAATGGCTTTGTTAAAAGTGTGGGGACTCACCTGGCAGGAGGGGTTAAATAGAGGACTGGAGGCAAAGAAGTGGGCAGACACAGGAATTTGAAGTAATTTGGCTTCAAAAGGAAGTGGCAAAATGAACGTTTAGTTAGAGAATAATCAGAGCTCCAAGTAAATGTTAAAAAACGGAGATAATGCATGAGCATAGTAACACATAAATGTAAGAATGTTTTTGCATTGAATGTTGGGGTGGGAGACACCCATGACAAAGGAGAGAACCACAGAAGAACATTTGGGTTCTGTGGGTGTATGGGGGAATCCAGTGCCCAAGGAGATATGGAGCCGAGATGGTCCATTCACTACACCCACAGGAGGGCAGAAGGACAGAGTGATGGAGTTCACTGGTGGAGGGTCATGGTGAGGATGAGGACATTTTCTCCCAAGGATTGATGAACAGGTATGGCGTGCAGAATGATGGGCCCTCCAAGAAAAACATTGCCAATGTCCTAATCCTTATATATTCTTTTATTTTCTCTATATTTTAGGTGAGTTTTAGATTTATAGCAAAACTGAGTTGAAAGTAGAGTTCTCTCTCTCCCTTACCCATCCCTGCCATACACAGGGATGTACCTTTTTAAAAAGAGATAGGATGGTCAGACCAGTTCCAAACTAGTTATTGTTTTCCTTACTATCTAAGTACTGATCTCTGATGTCAGAGTAGTGAAACACAAAGCGACTTGTTGAGAGTGATGCCGCGGAGATGCTGTTCTATAGCTCAGACTCACCAGGAGCCTGACTCTACAGTGTGGTCCAAACATTTCCAATGGAACTGAGACATGCTTGTGTAGTTAGCCAGGGTGAGTTGTTGCTGAACTGGAAATTAGATCCACAGTCTTTCATTGTTAGAAATCGAGATCATATCTAAGAAAATCTGGACTCTGACTTTGCTGGCCATTGATTTGAGAATACTTGGCCGCTACCAAATTCTTTCTCATAAAATCCAGTAGAGCATTTGACAACTTGGGGTTTCCAGCCAGCTAGGCTTTACGATCCTTGCCCCATTTCATTTTGCAAGACTTCTTTTCCTCAAGTGCTCACATGACTGATGTTTTTGGAATCACTTGTCTTTGAATGCCATTTCATGAATTATAGGTACCTACTATTCACTTTCATCAGGTATAGTTCTAATTCATCAATAAACTAAATTCTCTCTATGACTCCATAAATAGGCATTCTCAATATCATGCCTAAGGAGGTCTCCCCAAGAGGATAAGTCACACAAGGTAACAGCTAGCAATTTCCTGAGCCCCAGAGTTGTGATTTCAGAACCTGAGCTTCTAAACAGTGAAATGAACAATGGTGTTTACTGCAATGGTCCTAAAGCGGCAGCATTTGTGATGCTTTAAAAGTGCAATGCATCATGCACAGTGAAACTGGGCTCACCTCAGGACCAATGCTCTTTTAATTTCCAACAACGTTTTCTATAAGTTTGGATTACTAACCTGCGGTTGTGGGAGGAAAGGATGTAAGAAGGTACCACCCTATGATCACTCGTTAATAAGCAATTCCATGATCATTATTCATCTCTCTTTTGATTTTAATCCCTTTCTTCTCCCAGGGTTTTCCCATGCATCTCCCCAGCTGGGGCTCCCACCATCCTAGGAGGCACATATGGCAGAGACAACTGTACCCATTAGATTATGAGCCCACTGACGCCTAAGTGACATTATGGGATATGGAAAGTCTCAGTAATTGCTTTTTACAGGGATGACAAATAAATAACTATTGGGCTGGCACATGCCCCCTTCACCATGTCTCCTCCCCATACCCCTGGCAGACATTAGCGATGTGTCACAGCATTCCTCTTCTGAACCCAGGTGCAGCTTCCAAATGTTGTATTTTGTTTGTGCTTGGTGTTTTATGTGCAGTGTTATCTAAACCTCACACTACTTATCTACATAGAAAGACAACAATTTGTACCACTTAGTCTTTGAATCCAATGTTCTTACCTAAACAACGGCAAGAGTGAAGCTAAGCGAGGCGTAGATGCTCACCCAGGAGCTCCTGTAGACCTGTGATATGTGGCATGAGGAAGGCCCATCTACTACGAAAAGGATTATTCATTACCATGCTTCCTCAATTTGAATGATTCTGAATAATCACATAGAACTCTATGTATTGGTCTTAGATTTTAAATAGGGGGTACTATGCATCTTCAATCCCAAGTCCAGCAGATTTTGGATGGTGGCCAGGTGCATGTCAGTGCAGGCCAAGGAGACATGTGTCTTCAAGGGAGATGCAGTCACAGCATCTGAGAACACAACAGGCTCCCTAACTGAAACCTGCTTGTGGTTGAGGTGGCCTAGGCTGCATGCCAGTGACAGCTCCATTGAGATCTGCCTCGGTCTCCAGATCCGTGAAGGTCAAGGGGAGGACTAACTAATGCGTTGGCACTGACAGCAGCAAGCACTGTGCAGTCGCTTTATCAAAAGAGCAATCAGGTGTGATTCACCTCTCAAGGACCAAGGACAGACGAATTCACAGGCAGCATAACCAGAAAGCTCAGAGGCTACTGCTTTCTAAGCCTGCGTCTGCTCCCATGTAGGATGCCTCTGCTCATTTATGAAAAGAACAGAGGCAGAGCACTAATGAGTCACTAACACGGGGTTCATTTACTGAAGCAGTTTTATTGCTGCTTAGAGAGCAGAGGTTTATGTTGCTTGTGGTTTGTTTTTAAATTGGGAGGTGAATCATAGAGTATCGTCTTTCCTTTTGCATAGTATTAGAAAAAATCATAACTTTTAGTTTCTTCGTCATATTGGTTAATTGTAGAAAGCAGTCATCTCTTATCCCAATCTATCTGTTATGATTTGAATGTGAGGTGTCCCCCAAAAGCTCGCGTGTGGCAACTCAGGAAAGCTGAGGTGAAATGGTTGGGTTTAAAGGCTTTAACCCAATCAGTAAGTTAATGCCCTGATAGGGAATTACCGGCACCCGTAGGCAGGTAGGGTGTGGCTGGAGGGGTGGTCATTGGGGGCTGCCTTTGGGGTCTATATCCTGCACATGGCATGGGGTCTCTCTCTCTCTGCTCTGCTTCCCAATGTGACGCCTTGTGTTTCCTGCTCCTTGGAGCCAAGCCTTTTGCCCTGATGTTCAGCCTCACCTGGAGCCCTGAGGAAGGGAGCCAGCCTCCTTGAACTAAGACCTCTGAAATCGTGAGCTGAGCCCCTAAATAAACCCTTTCCTCTTAAAACTGTTCTTGTCAGGCCCTTGGGTCTCAACAATGAAGAGCTGACGAAAACACTGTCTCTCGCTTCATTTCAGTCCTTTGAACACAACCTCCATATTCCTTTCTCACCCGCTCACTTTCCATTTCCCTCTTCCTTCAGTGTTTGGGGTACTCACAGTTATGACACAAAATCTTCCACTAACTTCTAGTCAAAAGTGCCTCATTTTACCTTCTAGTGACATCATACCTATACAATTATTAATATAACACCCATAACTAACATAGATTTCTATTGACTTTTGTGGTTACTGTTTCTTTTTGTTACCGGCTGCCCTTTTTGTTACCTTGTACCTCTTGTTAGAACGGAATATCTTTGCATTCATCTGTTCACTTAAATGCCTAATAGTGTCTGACACATAGCACACAATCATTATTTGTTGTAAGAATGCAAAATTGGTTAAAAACAGTATGATTTTATAGCTAAGAAAATACACTAACCAATGACCCACCTCCTCCAGCTACACCCTACCTTCCACCAGCATTCTACCAAAGAACCCATAAGTGGCACAGGCCAGTTTAGAAGTGTTTTGCATCACTCCAAAAGCCCACTTCTCTTTTCCTTTACATAATGGTGATTCTCACCGGGGTCTTTTTTTTTTTTTATATAAATTAATTTTTTTTTAAGAGAGAGGGACATTGAGAGATAGAGGGAGAAAGACATAATCAATTTTATTTAGTTTTTCATGTGGCTTTCATTGCTCGAACACTTTGTTGTGTATGTGGCACTGGAGTTTGAACCCGTGTACTTGTGCATGCCAGGTAGTGGCTATAACCGCTGAGCCACCAATCCAGCCCCCTCACTGGGGTCTTAACACTGTGTTGATTAGGGGGGAACACAACCTTCAGCCGGACCTGTGTGCTGGATCAGGGAAGAAAAGACACTATCTGGTGCCTCTTACTAAAGTACACTTCTGTCTATTTCTGAGCAACTGTTGTGCTAATATTGTCCAACCTGCAGCAGGGCCTTGATCATGCCTCCGAGTTTAGCCCTATGAAACGTGAGTGAACATGATGTTCTCGGGGCCAAGCCTCAAAATGTCCCTGAAAACAATGTCCCTCTTGTCTACCTCATGTCTGTGCTGCTGTAGGCACATCACCCTATGATCGCTACGTGGTGGGGAGGAGGGAGGTTGGGTCACTTCCTTACCCTGGAGAACAGCTCCCTCAGCAAGTGTGGAAGGACAGCCACCCTGCTGTGGTGAGATGTGCTCATTTACAGTGCCAGG
This sequence comes from Aplodontia rufa, assembly GCA_004027875.1. Taxonomy (NCBI): domain Eukaryota; kingdom Metazoa; phylum Chordata; class Mammalia; order Rodentia; family Aplodontiidae; genus Aplodontia; species Aplodontia rufa. The sequence continues at coordinate 16,902 of PVKS010021492.1, read as the reverse complement.
ATACTCAGCCTCCAGGCAGGCTTGGTGCTGCCAAAGTACTCCACTCCAACAAATCCACATAGGTCTCCCAGGATGGTCACACAAGAAGCTCGGATTAACGGCTGTTTAAGAGTGATAAAGGATCAAATATTAAAACAATGATATTTAAAGCGTGTCACCAATGATGGGTAGTCATCTAATAAGAACCCACTACGCTTCAGAGGCATGTGCTGGGAAGGCTGCTTTAGTCAACTTTTTTGTTGTTGTGACTAAAAGACCTAACAAAAACAATTTTAAGAGGAAAAGTTTACTTAGGGGCTCATGATGTCAGAGGTCTCCAAAGGCTGGCTCCACTCCTTGGGACTGCTGGTGAGTCAGAACATCAATACAGAAGAGTGCAGCAGAGGGAAGTGGGTCAAGGCATGATTCCAGGAAGCAGAGAAACTCCACCCACCAGACACCAGCTATGTATCCCAAAGGCACGTCCCCAATGACCCATCTCCTCCAGCTACACCCTACCTGCCACCAGACACCAGCTATGTATCCCAAAGGCACACCTCCAATGACCCACCTCCTCCAGCTACACCCTACTGCCTTTGAATGCCAGGTAACCCCTATAATTGGGTTAAGGCTCTGATAACCCAACATTTCACCTCAGCCTTATTACATTGTCACCCATGAGTTTTGGGGAACACCTCACATTTAAACTATAACATTCTGTCCCTGACCCAAAAACGTCATGATAATCTCACAATGCAAATTGTGTTAGTCCATTTTCAAGAGTCCCCATAGTCTTAACAGTTACAAGGTTGACCCCCCCCCAAAAAAGTCCAAGTTCACGGTCTCCTTTGAAACTTAAGGCAAATGCTCAGCATGAACTCCTGCGAAAAATCAAATCAAGTTACATATGTTCAATACACAAAGGCACATGGCAAATATTTCCATTCTGGAAAACAAAGGCATAGAAAAAAGAGCCAGGACAAAAGCAGGACTAAAATCCAGCTGGGCAAACCAGTGCAGTAGTTCCATGTCCTGCATCATGACACCACGATGATCTCCCCGCCACTATGGTCTTGCTGGTTGTAGTCCAATCCACCTTACCTCTCTCGTGGCTTGTTTGTGTTCAGTTCTGGCAGTTATCCTTACATAGGTTCCATGTTACTGGTATTTCTTAATCTTGGAGGTCTCCAGTGCAACTTTAGCTTCCTCTTTGTGTCTCCAAGCATCACCCTCTCAGGGGCTGCCTGCAGGAACTCTGACCCTGGGGCACTTGGCCTGGCTTCCCAAGCCTTCCTTTGGAATCTTGGTGAAAGCCTCCATGATCCCCTAACTTCAGCATCCTGCAATTCTGCATGACCAGCCCCACATGGTTGCTACAAGGACTGCTGTCATCTTGAGCAGTAGCCAAGCTTCCAGGGACCACACCTGCAGTAGCCTCTGAGTGTCTGGGTGGCTGAGCAGATTGAAAAACCTTCCTAGGCCCCCTTGTGCAAGAAGAATACCTCACTGGTCTTTTCTCACAGGAAGTTTTACTCCCTTGAGCCTGTGATGGGTGAGGTTTTGCCAATGCCTGAGATGCCCTCAGCTATCTTTCTTATTGTCTCTAGGCACAGTCTTTACTTCTTTAATGGTGGTGATGTCTTTAACTACAGCCACTTCTGTGGCCTTTCAAGTCCAACTGTTTCAAATCTTACTGCTCTGCTCTCTGGTCCTGAATATTACCATAAACTTGGCTTAAATCTGCCTGCAATATCATGGCACCACCTGAATACTATGGTGTCTAGAAGTTTCTTCCTCCAGATTAAGAATTTAAATCAGGCTCAGAGAAAGTCTTAGGACATGGGCAAATTACACACAACCTCTTAGCCAAAACATAACATGAATAGCCTCTAGTCCACCTTCCAATGGAGTCCTCCTCTTCATCTGAAATCCCATAAGCCCCATCTTCACTGTCTGCAGTCCTATTGGGATTCTGCTCTACTGAGTGATAGATGTGGAAAATCACCGGAAGCCACTCGACCAGGCTGCAAACCCCTTACTCACTGTTTGGACATCTACAGACTCAGGCCCTCATCAGAATGCACTGCCTCTGGCCATTATCAGAGTATCTCCACCCTGCTGAGAAGCTCAGTCTAATAGCTACCCTACTAAAAAACCTAGTTTAACCACAAAAATTCCTTCTGCAACCTCCCCAAAATTCAGCCCATAAAAGACCACCTATCTAAAAGCTAAGTGGCCATTTTCCACCTGGAAAGTGCGTCCCTGCAGCTTGCGATAAATCTCCTTGATCTGTTGAGGTCTGGTTCCTTTCTGCACCTCGTACCCTCTTTCGCAGCCTCTTTTCCTTTCACTGAGTTCCCACCAGAATCCCCCATTAAGGTCTGCTCACAATGATCTAAAGTTTTTCCACCCTGCATTACCAAAATTTCCAAAATTTCCCCCACAGTTTCCAAAAGATTGAGAAAGCTTCTGAGCTGCATGGTCAGATTAGTAACAGCGACAGCCCTGCTTCTCAGTACCAATTTCTGTTTTTAGTCACAGATATGACTAAAAAAACTGACAAAAACACTTGTAGGAGGAAAAGCTCTTTTAGGGGCGTGTGGCTTTGGAGCTCTGAGTCCACACGCAGCCAACTCCATTCCTTGGGGCTCCAGGTGACGCTGAACCTCATGGTGGAAGAGTGTGGTGGGGACAAACACATCTAGGTAAGGCTAGGAAGCAAAGAGAGAGAGACTTCACATCAGATGCAAATATACCCCCAAAGGCACGCCCCCATGCACCCACCTCCTCCGCCACACCCTGCCTGCCTTCAGTCACCGCCCAGCTACTCCCTATCAGTGGACTGACTGGGTAAGGCTGTCATCACCAAATCATTTCACCTCAGTCTTCCTGCATTGTCACACGTGAGATTTTGGGGAACACCTCACTTTCAAACCATATCAGAGGTGAAATTTAAATTGTTGGAAATTAATCCCCAACCCTTGTGAATTTTGGAGGAACCGCGTGCAATACTTTGTGCCTTTTCAGCATGGTGGTGGGGTGCCCCTCTGAGCAGTGGCATCGGGGCATGTATTTTTCTTTTGCCAGACTGAGATTCAAACCCGGGCACTTTACAATTAAGCTCCATCTCCAACCCTTTTTGTTTTGAGGCTGGATCATGTTCAGTTGCCCAGTCTGGCCTTGAACTTGCAATCTTCCTTCCTGAGCCTCCTGAGTTGCTGAGATTAAAGGCATGTACCACAGTGTCCATCACTGAGTGGACCTTAAGCATGATTTTTTCGTACAAAATTAATATTTTGTCTTTTTCTCATTAAACCCATCACCTTCTTGCAATTCTCTCAGCCCCACAATGGATTTTCTGAATTAAAAAGTAATAGATTTCTGAATGTGGAAGAAAGTTTTTAAAATCTCCATGGACATATGGAAGCAGAAACCTGGGAAGGAACACTGGGAAGGCTTTACCAATTCTGTATGTCCTGACTTTGTGTCGGGCATTTAACCAGATCTCATGAACCCGTTTTCCCAAAGTCAGGAGGAAAGTGCATAATATTCCCGGTAATAAAACAGTCCTTTGTCCTCATTTCTTGCACGTGAAAATGGAAAATAAGACACAGAAGGATTTCTGAGAACTTTACTAAAGTAAAGAATAAATAAAAATAATGGCAGCCAGTATATTTAACATAAATTCTTTTACATCAAAATATATTTTAACCATTGATAAAAGTAGAGAGTCATTCATTAACTACCAATTAACAATTATGCAGCAGAGTGAGATGACTTGGCAAAGTGATGAGGTGGGAGGAGAACCCAGGCTTGCCCAATCTGCACATGTGAGCTATTTCTACCACACAGGTGGGCTTAGAAACCAGTTGCTAAAACACATGATAATGATACAGATTAGGAGAGACAGTTCTATGGCCATGTAGTGAGGACCTTGGCCCTTTCAACCACACTTAGAAGCTAACTGGTTAGGAGGGATTAAAAGCCCAGCTCAGAGCTTTCAAATGCAAAAGACCTTGAGGCTCACCTGTAGGAGCGACTCCTTTGTCCCAGAGGCTAGAAAACTAAGAAGAGGTGGTGGACACAGATGGAAACTAGGAAAGATTTGCTACATTGATTTTGATGCTCAGTTTCAATGCCTGTTTTACAAAAAGTTTAACCAACGATGTTACTGCTTTTCTCAATGCCTGATTTACATGAATCTCAATCAAGGCTCACACCCAAATCAATATAAACACTGGCCTAACACACATGAGATGGTGTCCTGCTTCCAGGTGCCTCTCTGACTTGCAGAGACTCTGCTCTCTTTCCTTAAATAAATCCTACTCCTTTAACTTTTCCATTCCATGTTTGTCCTTGGATATTATTCTTCAAATTCACAAGACAAGAACCCAGAAGAAGATTAGCGCCAAATTCCTGGGGTGTGCTTCCACACCAAGAGCTGTAAGGTACTGTTCAATAGCAGCAGGGGAGGGGTAGGGACCCAGCTCTTAGCTGGGTAGCTGCTCATACTATTTTGGTTGCGGAAATCTGCAGCCACCCAAAAAAATGCAAACACTAGAAACAGACTATTTTGCTGCAGAGATCTGCAGTGAGCCCAGACTCCATTCGCCAGTGGAAGCAGAGAATCCAATGTCATCTCAATACCCCTGCATCAATGAGGTTCATTTAAAAATCTGATGGAAGAAAATCTGACATATACTTTGAAGATTCCTGCAGAATTTTTGGCCCATCTCTGGCTCCTCCTCTTACCAGGGCTGTAGTCTGGGGATATAAGCAACTTTATGATTCATTTCCTCTTGTGGAGCATGGGGACATCACTGTCCTCTGGAGCTGCCCTGTGACTTTCCCCAGTGGACAGCCTGGTGGCCTCTGACCTATGGCTTCTGAATCAATAGTTCTGGCCACAGAATCACAAACTTCACCCGAACGTAACAGTTGCTGCATTGAAGAGCTGCAGAATGGAAAGGGTTTGACAAAGTTGAGCACCTCTGTGTTGGCCTCCTGTCCATGTGCTGCAGGAACTGACCATTCTGGTGCAAAATGGCTCACGTCCTGAGACTTAATCTAACTGTGCCTCTGGGTCTGAAGTCATGTTTTCCTGTAGCTGTTTCTGGGTTTGCCACGTTCCCAGTATGGCACCACTGTTGTGCAGTGTGGCTGACAGCCATAGAAGCCCCAGGTCTTTCATGGGGATCCCTGTTACCTTGCTGGTGATGTCCCAGCCTCCGATGTGATGTTGTTTTAGGCCCAAGGTACAGCAGGGGGTATTTTAATTCACTTTGTAAGGGGGGGCCTTCCTTCAGCCTAGAGTGTAGGTTTTCCTTGGCTGCTTAACAAGTCACCAGGATGAGCAGCTTGGAGTCACACACATTCCTCATCTCACCGTCTCTGTGGACTGGAATCTAACATGGTCCTGCTTGATTCTCTGCTCAGGGTTTCCTAAGTTTGAAGTTGAGATACTATCTGAAGCTGTGGGTCCACCTTGAATCTCAATCTCCTCTTTCAGGCTCACACTGATTATTGGCAGATGAGTCTCTTTAGTCCCTACTTTACTGCTAGCTCTGATCAGTGACTTCTTCCTGGATCCTAAAGGCTGTCCCCTTTTCCCTGGCACAGGGGCCTCCACAGTAGCTCTCAACCGTGCATGCTTCTTTTCTACTAGATGCCTCTGTCTCTTTACCTTCTGAGGCCATCCAGAGGAAACCCTCTGCTTTTGAAGGGCCAGCCTACCCAGATACTCTCCCTATTTTAAGGTCTGCCTGTCGGATGAGCTCGCGCAGTGAAGAGACCCTTGGTAGCTAAGAGATTTCGTTAGGAAAGGCAGCAAGATGGCTGCTTTCAGGACCTGAGAGCAGCAGCACTTGGTTGGGAGTGAGCAAATGTATTGGCTGTCAGGCAGGAACAGGGCTTGGGCAGGGGATTTGAAATTGGGTCATTTAGGGACAAAGGAATTGTTACTGCGGCTGCGCCAGGAAACATTGACTATGTGCCAAACTCAGGTGTGGTGAGGTGCTCAGCTTACAGTGGGAAGGAATTTCAGCAACGCATGTGGGGGGGGGGTGCCTTGTGCTTTGTGAAAGAGGAATTTGTATTTTCTGGGAAATAAAAGCTGAAGTCTATAATCTGAATGTGGCCATCATTATTGACAGTCATCTAACACTGCCTTACATCTGCAGGCCTTTCACAACAGTAGATAGGTCACTGCTCAGTTGAACAACAAGAATAGAAAAGGGTATGTCAAGGGTCAGGAACGTTCGGGCCATTCTGAAATTCTTCCTACCATTCCTGGACATACTAGACTCCTATTCCCTGCTATCCACTTCCACTGAACGCACGTCTTTATCTTGGGGTCTGTTACTTGTGGTGTTTCACTCACTCTGCGGGTGAAGTTCAGTTTCAGCTTGAAAATTTTGGAGTTGTAACAATATTCAAATGGGGCCTTCAATAGCTGGAATGACGACTGTGAACATATGCAGTCAGAGGCTTTCTGAGGGTGGGTGGCATTTGTGTTGGTTCAGCAGCTCAGTGACATAATCAGAGACACAAGGCCCCCTCATCTTCTTTCCTGTTCCCAGACATTAGATTGCCACAGATATACCTATTATATAACGATAAACAATGGCCTCTGCTATTGTGTGCCTGGTACCCCTCTGCAGACAACATGGTAGGAATAAGGAGCATTTGTAATAGGTTTCCCCCTCACAAGACTCCATGTTCCTCTAAAGAATGCAAAATCTCTCTGAAATGCCACTGAAGCCCCTGCAGATTCTCCTCCACATCTGGGTCACCTGACGACCTCAGTAGAGGAAGGCTAGCATTGTTGCTAAGGGCACAAGTATGGACAGGGATGTCAGGTTCTATTAGCAAGGGAAGAGGGGCTGAGAGGAACTCAGCCTCCAGGATAGCTGAGCACCTTAATTGGCCTGCGTTTCTGCTATGTCAGATTTCTCTAGTGATAGTAAGAGGAATAGAAGTTCCTGTTTCATGTTATCCTTGGGAAAATTAAATGGGTTAATGTTTGAAATGATTTCTGGTATCAAGTTTAGTGATAATGACATTATTGTCTCCATCTCCCCAGACATGGTAGCTCTGAGAATTTGAAAGAGGAAATGAAGTATCAGATGTGGAACACTCAGGGGGACAAGAGAGGCTTGGATTAGGATCCCCAGGAGAGAGCACATCCCACCTTCCCCGAGACAAGCACTTCCCCTGCATCAGTCCACGCTGCACCTGAACAGGTGAGCCTTGAGCTCTGATTCACATTCACAGCCAGGCTGAGCAGAGGTGAAACAATGGACAATGCTAATGAGGTGGCATCAGCTCCCCAAATTCCTAGGGTCAGGTTACATAGAGCAGAATTGCTAGCACAAGAATAGAAACGCAAGATGAGTGCATATAATGCAACGAGAACTTCAACTGTGTGTTGGATAAGTATCACCAGAGATGATGAAGATGGCAGGGATTTAGAGCCTGGGCATCCAGTCTTCTGATGTTGAAGACTTTAATAATCAAGCATTCACAACCTCTGCTATAAGACTGCAGGAGTGTGGGCAAGGCCTGGGGAAAATTATATTTTTAAAGAAGACATAATCACAATAGATAGATGAGGCATGTTTCACACCGCCAATTCAACCAAGTGTCCATCTCCACGTGGACTACAGAGCCATTAGGATGAAGGGAAGCTTGTTAAGATTTGGAACCAAGCGGGGGCCAGGTATGAGGATAGAATTTGAATCTTTGCTCTGCTACCTGTGGTTTATGTGATCCTGCCCACGTTATTTAATTTCTACGGTGCTCAGTTTTCCCATATGTGAAAGGGAGGCAGAATGTTGTCAGTATCTGTTTTGCAGTATTTATATAGATTAGGATTGAACTGTTCAGTCCAGAAAGCACAAATTCAGAATCTGTCATCTGCTAGCAAATATTTGACAAGTTTCTACTGAGTGTCTCAGGTAAAGGCGCCTGTGACTACTTCACTCAGCTTTAATTAATGCGATGAGAAGCGAATATGTAACCGGGTGAAAAGTCTTGAACAGAGAATGAGTTCTAACGAAAGTAGTGATTGGAAACCGTGTCACAGTTGGGTCCTCTGTGAGTGGAGGGGGTATCATTGCCATGTGGCTTTCATTTCCTCTTACAATTGTCATAGTATGAACACAAAAACAAAGGAATGTATTTTCCCCTGGGGCAGCATGGATGGATATAAGTTCAATTCAAGGTCAGCATAACTTTTCAAATATTTCAGATTGGATGGTATTAGAACCACGTGGCACAACTGAGAGAGGCAGGGGCTGAGATGCAGAAGGTGACTCTCGGTGTGCCTTTGGCCATTTCCCAGAAGACACAGCAGCCGGTAGGCCAAAGATATCGTTTCTGCTTTTAGATGCTTTCACGCTTGATCTCTACTTTGTTTTAGGGACTTACAATTTAGATAAAAGGCAGAAAAAATATTTAACATCTCTAGCCACAAAAATGAAAGAGGAAACCTTATTTAAGTCTCTTGGGATGTCTCGGGGAGCTGCATTCACATTTGTGAGATCATGTAACTCTGTCACAAGCATCCAGTGGTGAAAGGGATGAATACTGTAAAGTGCTTGTCACTGACACTGAGCCATCCCCAAAAGTGCTCTAATCCAGCCACTTTCCACCTCTGAGATTCCAGAAAGTGCTCCCTCAATTCACCCAGGGCTGTCCGTGCATTTATTCCTCTGCTCTTCAATCTGGAAAGTACTAACCATTCACTCACTGCTTAGTGATGTGGCCCAGGGAGAGGATGGGATCTGATGCCAGCCAAAGCTGCAATGGGACCTTCTATGCCACAGCTCCACAGCTCTGGAGGTTATGGAGAGATTGGAGCCAACTCCTGTAGCAGGGCAGTGTCCAGCCCATAGCATGCTCAAGTTGTGTAAGCTGTTTTGTAAAGGCATTTACACACATCTGTCACTATGGCTACTTTACAAGATCTCAGGCTGATCCTCAGAGCTCTGCTTGTCCTTGCTGCAGCGATTTGACTTACCATCTCCACCCGCTGCCTACAACCATCATCGCTCTCAACACCCCCAGATCTCAATTTCCAAATCTACATGATCAAATTTTCTTCATTCATACACAGTTCCTGTAATCCTCTTCCATGCACCATCAAGAAAATACACACGCAAAGTTAGAGCTTCCTCAGAAACTACGGCATATTGCTTTACATGACTCTGTTAAGGCATTCCATCTATTCGATGTTTCCTACATATGTGTTAACAATAGGTTGGAGACAATAGTGATAAGTAAGAACTGCAGATTGTGTCCTCATAAACATTAAGAACAGTAGGAGATAGTCACTAGTCACTAAGCAAGGATCATTCAAGTAACTAAATAAGTTGCAGTAAATACCAGAAGTTGGAAGAATAGGATACCTTAACGGTTAAGCAGCACAAGTACCTGAACACAATATATTGCTCCTTATATCTAACAGACATCTAAAAGCTGGTTCTCTCGAGGACCATGTTCACGACGGTCACAAGACATGACAAACCCCAAATCAGAGGATACAACAGATGGACTGAAATCAGACCACCCCCAGCTCCCTGGTGTGTATGTGTGTGTGCGCGTGTGTGTGTGTGTTTGTGAGTGAGAGAGAGAGAGGTGGATGAATGGCTTGAGAATAGCATGAATATTACAGTAAACGAGTAAGACCCGTTGCGGACTCTATTTTAAGTTTTGTTCTAAAAGTAATGATAACACAGTAACAGCTTCTTAGAAGGGTCTTTGCCATTCATTTCCAAGGTGAGATTGATGAATGCAGAATGAGAAATTCACTGATGTTGGAGTAGAGACAGTGTTGGTGAGAAAGAAGGACAGGGTAGATGAACTTGCAGTGGGTTGGGTGACACTAAGGAGGTTGCTTGGGCATATGTGGCAGTTGGATGTGATGAATGTTGACAGTGCAACAGGACCTGGTGATTGGTGTAATAAGAAGTCTTAGGGATCAGTGAGACAGGGGAAAAGTTAGGCAGTCAGAGTAGTTAGAATGTTGGAGTCAATTAAGGAAGAACTGATACCTTTCCTTTAAGATGCATTTGACATCACCCAGTGCTAGTGAGAAGGATCTGGCAAGGTGGGTCCAGATGCAGACCTCCCTGCTGCTAAGCAAGAGCCACATTCTTTCTATTGATGCCTGAGGCTCAAACCCAAGGCTGGACCCAACCAGAATTTCCCATTCCTATGTCCTAGGTTTGGGGAAAGGGAGAAGATGACCAATTGAAGGGCGAACTTCCTATAACAAGGGCAAACTCAGCTGCCTCTTTGACTCTGTCCCCTTCTCCCACTTGGGGGAAGTCTGCTTTATTCCCAATGCTTTGCTTTTTATAAAATACAGTCTGTCTCCTACATTTGCCTTGGTGTCCCTCGGGTTCATTCTTCGACTCCGAGAGGACACGGACCCAGCATCCATGAAACCGGCATCAGCGGGAGTGGTAAGTAGTGGCCTGCAGTTTTCTGGCATGAAGCATCTGCTGAACTGTGCAGCCATGTACTGAGATGGGAAATATGGGGCGAGAACTTTGGGAGAAAGGTGAGGGATATAATTTCTGCAGCATCCAGCAGCTGAACATGAGGTTCTGAGATGCTGTCCAATCCTCTTTACCATGAGTCCCCTCATATAGACCTAGAGCTCAGAAGGAAAATTTGAATCCTAAGGGATCATGAAAGGAGGTTGAAAGATTGAGAAGGAGCTAAACCTAATAACAATATGTGGCAGACATTCTTGGTGCCTTTAGGAGTTCAAGGTGCATGGAAGAGTGCATTTCTCATCTCCTTTTACCAAGGTGCCCTTGCAAATCGTTCCCTGCAGTGGAACGATTGAGAAGTGACTTGTGCCATTCACAGACTGAAGAATTTAAGCCTGGTGCCCCATCCTTCCTTTTCTTTCTTTTCTTGCTATGGTTGGGCAGAACAGCCATGTCATTAAGCATCCTCTGTCACATAATCAGCATGTGCAGAAGGCTTGGCTGCAGGTTGACAGGACCTGCAGGGGACACCCTGAGCTCAAGGAACAAGCTTTTGTTGTGTTAGATCCCTGGAGTTTGGTGGTGCCTTTGATTTGGGGATAGTCTGCTCCCTTTTGGCTGATAAAATGCCTGTACAGTGATGGGGGACATCAGCTTCCAGACAAGGGGGACTTCAGAACTGTGCAATAGTCGCCCTGCACTGTGAAGCCAAGCACAGGCTCTGATGGTCAAATGGCTGGCACCTTTGAATGCCAGCGGGAGGATAGAGCACACACAGCTGTGCAAGGTGCCTGAAACACACGTAGCACAGAGGGAACATGCTGCGGATCTCCCAGAGGGGACTGTGTTCCATAGAGGTGGTTCTGCCCCTCAGAATTATAATGTTCAGCAACTGCTCTTACAGAGCTCAGTCCTTGAGGAACTGCGTTTGTTCCCCAGCAGGAGAGAGAGTGGCCTCCCAGTCAGAGGACAGCTTCAAAGAAAAGGGTGCTTCAGGGAGAGCACTTTAGGCGGATCATTAGTCTGTGGCCATGCATGCAGATTTGCATGCTGCGATTGAAATTATGTTTTTAGAGCACAGTTGAGCACTTCTTTCTCTACTTTAAACATAAATCTCTTTTGCCTCAGTTCATCATCTACACTCAACCTCCCGGGGTACTACCCTGAATTTCTTTCTATGTCCTGAATTGTTCCTAACTCCTTCAAACAGCTACTATGATGACCTTATGAGAACTTTGCTTTAAATACTCAGGGAAGTTGGGCCCTAAGCCAGGAGCTTCCCCTTCCTTCATCCTGCGCTCCTTTCTGTTTTCTATGTTACAAGGGCCTTTGCTGCTAGGGGTCAGATCTGTCACAGAGATGTGCCTGTAGCATTGCCCTGTATACTGCACATGGCTATCAAGGCCCCGCAGGATCACCCAGTTCAAATATCCACACTTCTTTCCTGGGATGAAGTCTTCTCTGAAGTTTGCCTATCTCTTCTGGTGATCAGGACTGCAAAATTGCACTTTCAAACTGCATTAGTCACATGAGCGCAGAGGTGAGCAGCCTTAGGCGTCCCTTCCCTCTCTACCTCCCCAGCACGTTTTTGTTTTCTAGATGTCCTCCCAGTCCAGGTCACTCTGGGCTGAGGTTCTGCTGGTTAAATGTCTCTCCCTCCCTCCCCTCTTCAATCACTTTTTTGAGTGTCCCTCATGTTCTTGTCACTGTCGTAGATAGAGAAAACTCAGAGGTGAAGGAGCTGGATTAATTTTCCTTATAACTTGCACATTACTATCTAATACAGTGGGAGAGCAGATGTAAGTTCCTGGAGACTCGAGAGAAGAGAGAGCTGAGGGTCATGGAACGTTCCTGTAGGAGAGGAGACTTCCAGTGAGAAGGGAGGGAGAGACCACTTGAAGACCTGAGGACAATTGTGCATGTGGCCTGTGAACAGCAGAAAAGGCCTTCCCAAGACCTCACAATCTATGGCACCCCTCCATTTGCCAAGAGCAGGGCAGGGGTTTACAAAGTCCAGAGGTGTTCAGCCTCCTCCTCCTGGCAGGGACACCAAGGGTCACACTGGACGCCCATGGGCCTGGAGAGAGCTGTGGAGGCGTCTGCAAGGACAAGACCACCAACAGCCTGCATTAGTGCGTGCTTGCCTTTCTGCAAAGGCCTGTTCCACTGTGGTCAAGTCTCCAAACTACAAACTGGAATTCAAAGCTCTCTCTTTGCAAGCTACACCTTCCCTGAGGGTCTCCAGGCATATATGAAAAACACTCGCTAATAAACTTCCGTTTGTTTCTTTATTGATGTGTCTTTTGTGACAGGGGTCCTTCTATCCTGGAGGCTGTGGTGGCCACTCTACCCTGAAGGCCCTTTATGCAAGACAAAAGAAGACAGGAAGATGGAGGAAGTCTCTGCTAATTCTTTTTCACCTTCAAAAAGACATCCACCTTCTCTAAACAGTCCAAAGGGAATGAGAAACGAAAGAGAGAGGAAAAAAATAGAATGTGTCCTTGTTACAGCAGAGGGCTTTTGCTTCTAGAGTTGTCCTAGTGAGGAAGGACACTGAATGGGTGGCCACTGCTTGTCAGCAATTATTTGTAGCCAGTTGTATAGTAGCATTTAATAGAAAGTATATCCACCCATGTGGGGAGCTGTTCACTTGATATGATTTCAATGATGGTTGACATAATTTATACACACACTCACACACACACAGACACACACATATATTTAATATACACACATGTATATAATATATTTACACACATATATAATATACACACACATGCATATCACACACACACACACACACACATATCGTTAGTTGGTGTTCTTTCCATTCTGTTTTAGCCAACTTTACATTTTCTTCCTGTATAAAAAAATATTTCAGAAACTCAGTACACGTTTTCATAACACATGCAAGGAAACCTCGACAGATAAGCTCAACAGAACATCTTAAGAAGAATTAAATAAGATTAAAATTTCAGTATGGAAGTATGAAGTACGAGGCATAAAAACATGTTAGTCCAAAGAGGAACAAATGCATCCTGATGTCCTTGAGGACAAGAAGATGACAAAGTAATTCACAAAGGTGAAGGTTAAGGTACTTCTTTCAGAATTTAGATGAAAATGAGGTAAAAGCGAACAGGAAACTTGCAGTTGGGAAGTTGCCTAGTGCATCTTTCGGCTTGGGCAAACAAGTGTGCAAGGAAAGCGCAGCAAGGCAGAGTAAGGAGAGGGGCAGGGCAGAGAGCAAGGTGGAAGCTCGCTGGGCACAGAGTGCGTGGTCCTCCTGGCTGTGGAATACTCATGGGAACGTACAGACAGTGGCTGCTGATCCAGGTTGGTTGGAAAGCTGGTCTACACTGGCACACACAATGAAAAAGAAATAACCTTGAGGGAAGAAGAGGACAGGAGATAAAGACAAAGCACTGGATTACAGAGTCCCACCATTGCAAAGGAAGAACAGAGGGACATCTACAAACAACACATCCCCAATTGCTTTGCAGTCTGGAAATCAGCAGTCCCACAGTAGACCTCACAGGAAAGGCTGGAGCTTTGCAGTACTGGAATGCAGCCTAGCAATTGGCAAGTCCTACTGCGGACATCTATGCGATGCAAGTAGGACCCATTAAAGTCAAGCGGCTTCCCTGGGGAGGCTCCTGAATGGTCACTTCAGACCCAAGCCAAGCCCCGGGATCTCCAGCTTCCCACCACAGTCCTTTCACTTCGCTAGTATCTTCTTAATCCTTAGCACGCACCTTTACATGTGATACCAAAACCAACACCTGATCTACCTCGTTTCCTCAGGACTTTGCCAGATCAAGGCAATCAGAGATAAAGCACAGGCGACTTAGGGGACGCAGATGCCCGAAGCCCAGAGCACATCAAGCTACAACAGGTCGCCTGCGAGCAGGGGGGTTCTTGTTGCGGCTAATTTTCTGCCCCCTTTTTGACATCTGTCTGATCCCTCATAGAAAAGCTCTGCAGCGCTCACCAGCTGTGTTCTCAGGTGGCGTGGCAGAGCAGAAAGGCACACATACCTGAAGCCGTGAACAAGAAACAGGTTGTCCATCTTGTCACCTCCTTATGGGGCTGTGAACTGCAGGTTCCTACTAATTGCCGATTCCCATGCACAGCCCACCCACCACATGCTGACGTGAATGGTTAAGCAAGCTGATGGACATCTCATTTACACCCGTGACTGGTATTATGGATGGCTCTCTTACTATATGAGGGAAATTGCCCATACTACACCTGTCACAGGTGAAACCCTGCATGCCCATGCATAATTCATGAGAATCTGATCCCAAAGAGAATCACAAGCGCTGGTTACTGCTCAGATGCCAATTTTTATGGCACCATCTCAGATGTGATTGAAGACTCTGGAGAGGGGACCTATGGGAAGGGGTTTCTCCATTTAATCCATGTCTGCTGTTACAGCATGAGTAATGTATAGACACAGAAAAAAAGATAACTTTCATGTCTGTGCATTTCCAAAACGTGGATAAATCACATTTTAGTTTTAACCTTTTATTTACAATGTTCTTGCTGTCTGAGAAGTTCTTTTATTACCCTCTCTGTACATTTTAAATATGACTCCTCTTTTTATATTTTTTTATTTTATTTTCATTGACTAAAAATATATCTGACATGAAAGAAATACACTTTCATACTTTCGAAATGTGTAAAATATTTAGATGCTATAAATATAAATACAGTCATAAATTTTTAATGTTTAGACATTATAGAAATACATAGTCCTCTCCTCAGATTAAGCACCATTAAATTCACTTGTTTATGTACTTGTAGGCCTTTCTCTATGCATTTCTACACACATATATCACAGATACACATAATGCTTACTATATAAATCATGTTGAATAAATTACTATTCTTGCTGTTAGAAATTTAGAAAAGTTGCAAGGGAAGTAGTGTTCTGGAATATTCCATGCCTGGTCTCCCACTGTGAACACCTTGCCAGGTACAGTTGTCACAACTGATGAGCCAGTGTCAGCACATTATTGTTAGGTGAAGTTTATATCTGGCTTATTTTTCCTGATGTGTTTTTCTGTGCCATACATCCTGGGTTCTTACGTTAGCACCCTTAGGTTATTAGCTGGGCTGTCTCTGTGCTCCATGCTTCAGGCAACTCTATTATTTTGCACAAATAAAATATGGAGCATACACTCTGTAGCAACAGCTTGTGCACAGCCAGCTGAAGGCAGAAGTGGGCCGAATTGACTTTGTGACAATAAACGTTCTCAGAACTCATGCACTCTAAGACTGTGTATGAAATTCTGGAAAGTATTATATTCCTCTTATATTTTGAATAAGAATTGGACAATATTGTTAAAAGGTAGCACTTTTATGCATTTCTGTTATTGCTTTTAATCAACAAATATTTATTGTGCACCATCTATACAACATTAACATGGGATGGAAACAGATAATTGGTGTGGCCTGCTTTCTGCAGAAGCTTACCTTCGCAGGGGAAGTTCTGTTTGCAAGACCACATTCAAGGAGATGAGTGTGAAGAGATGAAGTCGGAGTGCTGGGAACATTCTCAGTGTCAGTGGAGGGTGGGAGGCAGCAGGGACTTGTGAGAGTGATGTGGAGTGGCAGCCACGTCTTGCTTCAGGGTTGTGGAAGCATCCCAAGGACACCTGTGGTGGGCAGGGTGAAGGCTTCTTCCCAGGGTAGTCATGTTGATGATTAGGAGGCTCTGTGTGAAGAGGATCCCTAAACAGACACAGCCTATGAGCTTCAGATGCTGATGGGGAGAGGGCATGCTCACCGCTGTCCATTGCATGAGTACTGGGCACAGCTCATTCTAGGGAAGAGGAGGCCACGTGTACCCAGGGGCTACAAAATACAGCCCAGAAGATCTGTCTGGTTTTAAAACCTCCACCTCATCTAACAACTCTGGGGATTGGCTTCCTCAGTCCTAACACTGATCTAAGGACAGAAGACTACTATGGGCTCACTGGTATTTGAGGCTAAGATGTGTCTCCCAGGCCTATGGTGCTCTCCAAGCCAATAGCCATTCTATTTGTGACAAAGTTCCCATCTTTTTCAGCTTTGCAGAATCATGTAGAAAACTCAGGGATCCATTTAACCATGTACGCTCCAAAAAGTGTGCATTAGGTTAGACCGTGTTGTTTTGAATCTCTTTGAATTCAGTGGTGTATGTTCATTTCCACCTTTGCCTTCTGAGACTTGTCCAGCATGTCAACCCCCTTTCTTCTTGAATTGAATTCAATTATACTATGAGTTGTAGCACAAGGTGGAAACCACGATGACTATGCCCGCCTACTCTGTGTGTGTGTGTGTGAGATTGCCACAGAGTGAGGAAAGGAATAGAATTACTTAGAGCTTTATGTTACATTAAACAGGCAAACGCAACCCAAAACACAGGATGGAGGGAAAAAAA
>PVKS010021491.1:0-35105 GCA_004027875.1 Aplodontia rufa | reverse complement strand
CCCCAGGAATCCCCCCCCCCCAGTTTCCCACCCGTATCCCTCCCTTCCCTTACCCACAATATCTCTAAAAGAGTATTAGGCTGTATAACATTACACCTTATCTGGATTTAACACGTGATAATAGACTACCTTTCTCAATGGCCAGGGTCTAGTTCCAACCTCCACAGATGAGTGGAGACATTCGACCCTTGGTTCTCTGAGTTATGCTGATTTTACTAAGCATAATTTCTTCCATAGCCATCAATTTACCTTCAAAGGCTGCAATATCACTGTTTCCAATTGCTGTGTAAAATTCCATGGTATTTATGTACCACAGTTTTTGGATCCATTCACCCAGTGAGGGACACCTGGGTTGTTTCCATAGTCTAGCAATAGTAAATTGAGCTGCTATGAATATAGATATTGCTGTGTCACTATAATGTGCTGATTCTAAATCCCCTGGAAAGATACCCAGGAGAGGAACAGCAGGATCGTATGGTGGGCTCATCCCTAGTTTTTTGAGGATTCTCCACACTGCTTTCCAGAGGGGCTGTACCTCTACCAACAGAGAAATGCAAATGAAAACTACATTAAGAAGAAAATAAACAATAATAGATGCTGGAGGGGATGTGGAGAGATAGGGACACCAACACACTGTTGGTGGAGCTGCAGGCTGGTACAGCCCCTCTGGAAAGCAGTGTGGAGAATCCTAAAAAAACTAGGGATGAGCATGGGGCTTTAAAATGTGAATTAACATGTTCTTGTTTCTCAGGCACTCAGAGTTACAAACACGAAGCACGCACTCCCTGATGCCACGGGCTGAGGAGAGGAGGGATGCCCAGTCAGATGATGTGGGTTTGCTTCCTGAATAACACGGATCTGTGTCCATGCACTGGTACATTTCCTGTACACTTTTATTGTATGCCCCAAGGACACAATGAACTTGCCGTATTTGATTCAATCATCCATTCTGGAGACTTTAATAGTATCTTTACACTGTGTAACAGGAATCCTAAGATATATTTTTAAGAAGAAACACTATTTAAGTAGGTTGGTCTTGAAGAGTTAGCTGCTCAAGGATTTTTCATGTAATTAAGACATCTGCAAAATGCACTGACAGCAGCTTGCCCATTTCTCTGTCTGCACAGTATTTCTAGAAAACAGAGCCAGGTCAAATGCAAAATTTATAGAAGGAACGAAAGAGACTGTTGCCCCTGTTATTTAACTTTCACCCTTTTATCTTCTCTCTCTTTACTGGGCATAGAAGGACAGAAAAACAACTGTGAACTAATTGGATGTCTTTGCAAAAGGTCACCGAGAGGAAAGTTTTTGCTGCTCGAGATCATTGATTTAAGCATTAATAACATAAGTGAGCACTTGCATCCCTTAGCCTTCATCTTTTAGCAAAGTTTAGAGTTGGTGTGTGAATGTGTGTCTAAAATAAAAACCCTGGTGTGCTGAAGCTAGTCTAGCCACTTCAGAGCAATGTCATAGTTCTCAGGATTGAAAGCTTACTATGCTCACAGATACTCAGTTTGCAAAGACTTAGCATTGCTGAGAAAGTACTGATTCAGCTGGCTTTTTATTTTGTTTTCCTTCCTGTTATGTGGTAAGCATTATTAAATAATCAAAAGGTTTTATAGCTACTTATAATTATACTCCCGATGGTATATTATTTAATCTCAACCAAATGAGACTGAAGAAATGGAAATACAGGAAAATCCTATAATTCAGTGTTGAGGAGACTATGGGGAAAGCAGATATATCATTCTTTGAAAACTGGGACAATGCCTTTTGAGGGCATTTGGCAATCGATGTAGGTCAAAGGTCATTAAAATGTTTGTACTCTTTGACCCCGTAATCACATTCTTTGGAATTTATTTCAAGGAAGTAATTTAAAAGAAGAAATGGCGAACGCATTGATATATTTATAGCAGCGTTATTTATGATAGTGGAAAGTTGAAAATAATCTAAATGTCTAGCAATGAACAATGGAGAAATGAATTATGGAACATTGACATAATATAGTATTACCCATTAACCAACAATGATAAAGAGGGTATGTAATTAGGGCTGGGAAAGAACACAACCTTATATTTACAGAATTGTCAAAATGGTGTTAAAACATTGCATATGTCAATAAAAATCCAAAGAACTCATTTCTCATGAAATGAAAACACTTATTATATAGGATAGGAGGAATATGGTCAAAATTTGTTTAAATTGAAAGTGACCATATTTTATATTTTACCTGTTGTTTAACAACCGAAATAGTTTTAATTCAGGGGAGAATTCTAAGATGCCACTCCAGTATCAGGCCATTCTCTTGCCTCATTCCTGCCTCTCTCTGCCTTACCTTTTCTTTATCTCTATACCTTGTCTAGTCACTTGGGTTACTCATTTTAAATAATTATTTTAGCAAAGAGACTCCAGTTGAAATAAAATAGGAGTGACCCACATGTAAAAATGGCTCACCTTGAAATGCAAGGGCCACCAACCCAGGTGACGTGGCTGCAAACTGTCCCCCCCCAGACCTCTGTCTTCTACACCCAGACTACAGCACTTCCTGTGAGCCTGACGCACACCACAGCTTGGACTCTGCTCTCTTGATTTAGGACAGGGGCTTCGGATCTCAGCTTTTAAGATTTCCAAATTCTCAGAGAGCAACAACTAGCCACCGAATTTTTTAAAAATCAAACTCGGATCCTCCATTCTTCCTCTGCACACAGAAGAGGCATCTGCTCAACGGCTGCATGTGAACGACACCCACCGCTCTCAAATTTAATATTGAGTCGTTCACGGAAGACAGGAGGGGGCCTTGTACGGGTCGTGGGGGACACTGGACGGCTTTATGTCACAGACAATACCAGGGCTGTGCGGAGAAAGAAAAGGCATGTCATGTTGGTGGGACACTGCTTCTTGCCCCCAAACTGATCGACCACCCTCATCCTTTTGACTCTGTGCAAGGAACCATTTGGCTCCGGGGCTGTTCTCCAAGATTCCCCATCAATTGCACATTCTGCTTGCCCCACGCTGGCTGCTCGGGTCCAGCCCGCCAGCTGCTGTGGAGATGTTTGTGGAGCCCTCAAAGTGGGGCCACAGGCACGAGCAGGGCAGTGGAGTCAGGATGCTGCTGGGAGCTTCTTCTAATAGTCGACTCCCCCCTGCAAGACCATCTGCAGATAAATAGAAGAATTTGCTCTAATCAAGGAAGTCCTCTCCTACTCAGTCAGGGTGACTGTTTACCCCAACTTTTCAAGAAACTCCTAATAATAAATCCTGTTATCTGGCTTAAGAAAGGAAAAGAGGTTTTGTGCTGATTCGATTTCTAAATTGCATTTATTTCATAGCGTACCAAAATTTGTTTTGAAACTAACACTTTTAGGCAAAATTTTTATTGTTTTAGAGTTGTACATGTCCCTGTCCTCTTCAAATGTGTTTTATAAACACAGATTCAACTACTCATTAGAATTTTATGATTATCACCAGGCATGATGGCACACACCTGTAATCCCAGCAACCAGGGAGGCTGAGGCAGGAGGATTACAAGTTCAAAGCCAGCAACTTAGTGAGCCCCTAAGCAACTTAGAAAGACCCTGTCTCAAAATAAAAAATGAAAAAAGGGCCAGGAATATATGTGGCTCAGTGATCAAGCATCCCTGAGGTCTATCCCTGGTACAAAAAAAAAAGAATTTTATTATTATCATTATTGTTACCATGATATTTATCATGTATTTATTATTTATTTATTTTTCATTGAAATTTTAAACCTGTTTACTCATAGGTGAATAGCCCCAACTTTTGCCTTGTGGAATAGTTTCTCTTTTTCTCTTTTTGTGTTTCACACTATCTTCTCTCATTATCTCATTATCAAGTATCTATTCTGTGGTGCTCAACCTATTTTTTTTAATATTTTCAGAAGAAATAATATGTCTTTATTGATTCAAACTTATGACTTTTATTGAACCCATATGACAAGGACTTCTGTGAACTGTGAGACGGGAATGTGAGCAGAGCATGCAGAAGTTGGATACAAGTCATTCCTGGGTATCCGTGGGGATTGGTTTGGGGACACCCACCCTCACCTGCTGAAGATGCTCAAATCTGTGGGTGCTCAAGTTTCTTAAATAAGATGACATATAATTTGAATATAACCTGCCCACTTCCTCCTATATACTTTGAATCATATTTAAGATATTTATTATGCTTAATGCAATGTAGATGCGGCATAAGTAGTTGTCATTGTATTGCTTAAGAAAAATAGCGGCAAAAAAGCCCGTTCATGCTCAGTGCACATGCGACTTCCCCACCCCCTCTCCATACTAGGGATTGACAACTTAACAACTGAGCCACATCCCCGTCCTTTTAATTTTTTTTTTTAATTTTGCCTAGGGTCTTGCTAATTTGCTAATTTGCTGAGGCTCTCCCTGATCTTGGGATCCTCCTGCCTCAGCCTCCAGAGTGACTGGGATTACTGATGAGCGCCATCATCGCTCATCCAAATGTTTTTGATTAGCACCTGGTTGAATTCATAAATGTGGAAATTTGAACATGAAGGATCAATTGTATTTACCTTAAACTTTCTGGATGGGTTGGCTGCGAGGTCCTGACTGGACCACATAGTTCAGACTCACAAAGACTAGTTACGGCCTGACTGTATATAACTAGCGTGGCCAGCTAGCCACACCTGCTCACTGATCCACCTTCTGGTACACAATTTTATTTCTGAGTAAAGAAATGAATACATGATATGTTGTGTGGGTAGCTGGAACAAGTAAAAAGCAGATAGTAAGAGGGAATAACAATATGAACGAGTTTTAGCAAGACAGCGAATAAACTATTTTCATGTTACTACTTTCTACACAAATATCTGTTGATTTTTCCAGATTGAATCTGTCCCCTTTTCCTCTTCTTTCACTTTGTCATCAAATCTTTGCTGGGTACACCTGGAAAATAAGGATGTAGTCATGTAAGCAGACCTGGAAGGGTGAATTCTGAGGTTAAGCCAACGATACTAATACTCTAATTTTGCAAAACCCCGAGAAAAATAATTTTACTATCACAAAAGAGAAATGAAAATGAAGGGAGCAGGGGCAGGAAAAGTTTTCTTTTCTTCTCTCTTTATTTGAATCTCAGACACATTTGTCCTAGTTTGTAAGTCCAAGTTGTTTCCCCCATTCAGGATGCAAAACGGAATTGGAATCTTAAAGTCATGCTCAGGAAAGCTTTGAAAGACAACAGCTTCAGAATCCTTCTCCCATGCCACTGAATGGTAGATAGGAAAGAATTCTGGGGAATTCCCAGTTGTGTGCCTTATCACTGCTAGTCACTTTCAAGAAAAGCTCACTCACTCCATTCCGCTCTGTTTGAGATTTCCCAGAACTGGCCACCAACTGGATATCTATTTGGTGACTGGGTCCCCATTTTTGCATTTTACTATATTTGTCCTCATTCTTCATTCCCAATTCTAATCAACTGAAAATATGCTTATTTGGTTTTTTAGAAGGACAGTGAGAGAGAGAGAGAAAGAGAGAGAGAGAGAGAATCAATTTTTATTGAGTTTTTCACATGGCTTTCGTTACTCTGGCACTTAGTTGTGTATGTGGGTTCTGTGGTTTGAACCCTGGTGCTCGCGCATACCAGGCAAGTGCTGTAACCGCTGACCCACCAGTCCCGTCTCTAAATATGCTTATTTTAAAAAACAACCAAAAACAGGAAAAAAAATTAATTTGTGGGTGAAAATCTCCAACCACCATTTTTTTTTCAGAGTTGCAGATCTACTTGATAACAGAAATTCATCAGAAACAGGCACAGTGCCACTAAAAGGTGTTTGTAGGCACTATGCATGACTACAACAACAGAATCTCAAGCCTTCCAAACAAAGGGTCTCTCCTTGACCAAGCTCCACTTGGGTGTCTTCCTCTGAACTCTCAACTGGGCCCATGTCTTTGGGTTTCTGTGTTCATTTCTGCTTTGTCCAATTTTAGCAAGAATCCTGCTAAGACTGGTCCCAACTCCCCAACTTCATAGCTGATCAACGTCAACATCTGGTTGAGTTGCTCCTCTTCTGTTGGGGATTCCCCCAACATGAGGTCCAGCTGGCTTGTAAAAGAATTGGTGGTAAACAACTCTGACCCAGCTGGCCTGTATCTTCCTTAGTGACGTAATGCCTGACTGCATGACTAAGCTATTTGGTCACTCATTTGTACAATTGGATAAACGTGTTTGCACTGTACCCCTATTGGCTGTTGTAACTGATAAATAGAGTAGCGACTAGTCAGGCAGAGCAAGCAAGCAGCCAGCCCTGTTCTGAAGGAAGCAGTCAGAGAAGAAGAAGCATGGAAGAAGCAAGCAGCAGTCAGGAGGAAAGCACAGAGACCACCGCCTGCTGCCTGAGAGAGTCAGAGAGATCAGCAGCGGTAGAAGATGCAGGCAGTAAGAGTCTCGGCTGCAGAAACAAGGACTCTGGTATGGCAATAGAAACAAGGACTTTAAACATTAATAGCCTTGACTCAAAGAGAGGGAAGGCGGGAAGCGCCTGGAGGCCTTTAGCGGTAAAGAGAGAAATAAAGTGCTTGGAGAACTTAAGAGCAAATGGGTCTAGTTTAATGCTTTGTCCGGTCCCTGGCGGCCGGGACTGGACACTCTTCTACCATCCTACAGGTGATGTCTCAATAGGTGACAGATGTGAGCAGTGGGAACAGAGATTTAGGGGGTAAATCCAGAAACTGGGCCACTGTGCTGGCCCCCACATGCTTGCTTTAAAAAGCAATTTACTGGGGCTGGAGTTGTGGCTTGGCGGTTAATGGTGCTTGCCTGCCATGCCCAAATACATGGGTTCAAACCCCAGCACCCACGTACACAGCTAAGTGTTGGAGCAACAAAGGCCATGTGAAAAACTCAATAAAAATTGATTTTTCTCTGTCTCTCTCTAACTCTCCTCTCTCTCTCTCTTTAAAAATAAAATAAAATAAAAGCGATTTACTGGGGCTGGAGCAGTGGCTCAGTGATTACGGCGCTTGCCTGGCATGTGGGAGGTTGCAAGTTTGAGCACCAGCACCACATACACAATGAAGTTTTGGAGCACTGAAAAAGCCATATGAAAAACTAAATGAAGTTGATTCTCTCTCTCTCTCTTTCTCTCTCTCTCTTACTGTTCCTCTCTTTAAAAAAAAAAAAAAAAGCAATTTGTGTGCAGCCCTCTTCTGGCTTACATCGACAGAGTTATGTTAGGTTCCTGCAGAAAAACTAGCTATCTGCAGGAGTAGAGGCCCGGAAGGCTCCTCCCTGCCAGAAAGAACACAGGTTCCCTGGAAGCAGGTGACTTTTGTGATCTTTCTGCAGACCAGACTCCAGGACTCAGGGAGTCAGGATAATTAGAAGCAAAGCCTTTCCAAACATTAAAATCTGTAAGCACGAGTTCCAGTTGGAACCAGTCAGCACCGTGACCCCTTTGCCTTCCTTAACATTATAATAGTAAAATCTCCTCTCCAAGGGGTAAGACCTTGCCCTGGGGGGACTTGAAAGTCTGACACAGTCCTGCTGGTAGTCAAAAGTCAAGAGTAGGACCTGATTGGGACTCTCTGGAAACTTCCCTGGAACCCCCAATAGAACAGGAGGGCAGGAGGGACATGCCATCCCTCTGCTTTCTGAGAGTACCCTCTCTCTCCCTTCTCCCGTTTTCCTATCTCTCCTAATAAACTCATGCCTGTTACTACGTGTGACTGGTATAAAATCTTTCACATGTGGCCACAAGATCTGGTGAGGGGTGGCATTATGGTTGCTTTGGATCCCCAGGTGACCTTGCTTGGCAACATCATTAACCTGGTCTATTGCCGAAGAGTCTTGTTAGGTCTTCTATCCGGAATCACCCCTTACCCTTGGAGTTTCCTCCATTTTTTCATCCACTGAGCCCTACTCTGATCCTTGGCTATAAATTACCATTTTTCTTGCTCTGTTCAGAGCTGAGCATAACCACAAACTCCTGTGTGCACTGTGATCATGATTATCCCACGGTTGAAGTGTCGTGAATCCATCTTTCTTTAATGGAACACAGTGTATTTCACTCCTTCACGTCTCTGCATCTTCCGGCAAGTGTGTATTCCTGGTTGTCTGGTACTCTGGGCAGGATGCTAACGCAGACAGGAGTGGTGGGAAGGTAAAATTACAGGAATAATTCTACAAGCTGGCCTTCTGTGCTCCCCCAACATGCTTGCTTGCTACATTTTTTTTGAAATTTTTTTTGTTTTGTTAAATATGGACTCACAATTAGGAGGGAATCATCAAACAATCAAGAACAAATATATAATGACAGAGCAAGCCAAGGCTGATGCCATTCCATGGTTTCCCCCTTTGGGTTCCCCCTTACATTTTTTTAAGCGATTTACCTGTAACTCCACCTGGCTTAAATGGAGAGAATATGTTACATTCCTCAGCAAACAACCCAAACAACCTGTTATCTGCAGGAGAAATGCAGGCCTGAACTGTTAGCAAGAACACAAGTTACCCTGAAGAAAGGAACTTCTGTGACCCTTACTCAGATGAGATCCCAGAACTCAGGGAGATAAGGATAATTCCCCCTAACCAAAAATCTGTAAGGACAGGTTCCAATTAGAACCAGTCAGCATGGGCCAAGGTGACCTTGAATTGTCAGGTGCGGTGGGGACTCGAAAGTCTGATGTCATCCTGCTGTCAGTCAAAAGTCAAGAAGTATTCCTGGGTGGGACTCTCTGGAAAATTCCCTGGGACTCCCCAAAAAACTGGAAGAAGGAGGGACTTGCCATCCTTCTCCTCTCTGAGAGCACCCACTCTCTCCCTTGAGAGTGTCCCCCTTTTCCCTCTTCATGTCTGAAATCTTTCTGGCGTGAGTGCAGCAAGCTGTGGCTGCCTCAGCTTGGGGTCCACCCCACGCCCTGTTGCAGTAGGAGAAGAAACTGGATCCCATATGTGACTCTGAAATCCCATTCATCTAAAGCGTCCAACTGGCAGGTAGCTGGTGGAAGGTGTCAGGAAGCCTGGCAGCCCTTTCTGGAGCACTGGGCTCCAGGATTCCTGGGCTCATCACCAATTCCAAAAAAAGTTATGGCTTTGGAGGACAAGAAATACTATGGTGACTATTGAAGCAGAAATGGGATATTTACATAGTTTCAAAGTCACCTGCCAAAGACTCAATAGTGGCAATGTGAAAAGTGCCAAGTTTACAGTGGCAGATGTCAATCAAGGGTGACATGGTGCAGGGAGGACACATCCATCACCTTGTGTTAACCACAGTGTAACCACAAAAGCACATTGGACAAAGCCAAACTGTGCCTAGAAAATGCCCAACAGGAGCTCTTCAGGAGCATCCGGGCCATGAACTTAAGTGGAAAGGCCACTGCAGATTGGAGGAAGCTAAGGAGACATGACAGATAATGCAATGTGGGGTCCTGGATGGGATCTTGGGACAGAAACAGGACGTTCGTGGGAAAATCAGTGACATGAATCAGTTTGAAATTTAGTTAAACAGTGTCATGCAAAGTTAATTCTTAATTTTCATAAATGCTTTAGAGCATGGAAGATGCTAACAGGGGAAGCTGGGTGAGGGGTGCACAGGAGCCCCCTGTCGTATTGCTGTTGCTGTTGGAACTTCTGTAAGTTTAAAATAACTGGAAAAAGTTTTAGGTACGGCTATGATTCAAAGGGGCCAAGTATGTTGAAAACGTCCATCAGCATTTTGGGAAGCAGATGAAGGAGACTACGCTGCATCCTTAGACAATAACTTCTTTTTTGGGAGAGAGTTGCCAAGAATTCTTACTGAATATTGGACAGGCTTAGCACCCTCAATGTGGGGGGGGCAATAAATTATCCAGAATGCTAAGGAGATTATCAATGTTTTTTTTCTCCTGGATCCTGTTTCCATTTCCCTGCTCATTAGAAGTAATAAAGATGTGCAGGTTGAAACCAGAGTTAGTCTTAATTTACTACTCCGATTTTCTTTCTTGTTCTGTAAAACTTCCAAAAGCTTGGCTTTACCTTTAATTCAATGGCAAGAACCAAATTGAAGTAATCAAATCAAGCTACTGTGATTATGTAAAGCTATTTTCCTGGACCCCTGCTTTGAGTAAATGATTCCTATTAACATGCAGATTTGCTGGGGATTAACAGAAAGTCTCTCAAAATAATTATCAGAAGATGTCTTTCTAAAGAATACTCTTCTCTCTGACTCGCACCCACGATTCAGTCCATAAATCTCCTTCTTCTACTCAGGGACAATTCAGGACTACTCTGTGAGCAGGGTGGGAACATGGGGACTCCTCATTCACAGAGCTGAACCAAAATGAAAATACAAAAACAGTTGTGCGTAGCCAGTCATAAGGAGTAAGTGTTAGCACTGCGTGTGCGTGCGCACACGTATGTGTATGATAACGTGTGGATTCTCTGCTGTTTTTTATTTAATTGCACTAAATATATACTTTGACATAATGGCTAGAGTGGGAGGGAATGCAGAGCCTTGGGGAAGGAGAAAGCTCTGGAGGCAGCTGCTTGGGTTTGGTCATTGTTCCTTTGCTGGTTAGCACTGGGCGAGTTCCTTGAGTTCTCTGAGTCTCTCCTTCACTGCCACGGGTATAAAATAAGGATAATAGTTACACTGAGCTTTAGGGCTGTTCAGAGCAGCAGATCCATATAGGAACTGGCTAACTCACTAAAGGGTGAGTATTGGAAGCTAGGGATTTTTCTATTTTATTTTAAAAGAATAGAATCCCTCAGTATGGGGGTGGGAATTGGTTCCAAAGTCCCTTATAAGAAAAGTATTTGCATAGAACCTTCCGGCTTTAAATCAGCTCTAGGTTACTTTTTTTTTTTTTTTTAAGAGAGAAGGACAGTGAGAGAGAGAGAGAGAGAGAGAGAGAGAGAATCATTTTTTATTGAGTTTTTCACATGGCTTTCGTTGCTCTGACACTTAGTTGTGTACGTGGGTGCTGGGGTTTGAACCCATGGACTTGTGCATGCCGGGCAAGGGCTGTAACCACTGAGCCACCGCTCCAGCCCCTCTAGATTACTTTTAATGCATAAAACCTAATACAATGTAAATGCTATATAAATCGTTGTGTGAGGACATGAGAAGCTGCTTTTGCTAAAAAGTAGCTCTTCGCTGGGGCCTGCAAATGTGAAAAAGCTTGGCATCTCTACATCCATGTTGCCTCTATCTCCTTCGCTGCCAGTCACCCGGGGTTCTGGGAGCAACAGGTCTGATCCTGAACTTCTCACCCATGGTTGAAATCACCCCCTCCTGCAGGCAGCAGCAGCAACTTTCTTATCACTGCCAACAGGACCCACGGCTGATCTGGAGCTAACGACCCACCAGTCCTCGGTTTGACCAAGACTGCCCAGCTGTGCGGACTTCCGCCTCCTGGTCTATACAGTCTGGAAGATCAGGTCAGTTCCCAGAGGGCAGGGTGGAAACACAGTCCTCTTGGTGTGTCATCCTCCCAGCTGCTGATTAAAGTTCCTTGGCTGCTTTTCACTGAGACATTTGTACTTGACCTTTGGGGTGAGTTTAGGAGAAAAGTACATCCCAAACTTTTATGCACACTATAATTATAAAACCACAAATTCACAATGGCAAATAACTGAAAAAGAATGCGGAAATATTAAAAGAATTATATTTGGGTTGTACCATCACAAGTGATTCCTACCCATTTTCCAGCTTTTTGGTTTTTCTGTACTGGGGATTGAACTGAGGTATGCTCCTACTACCGAGCTATATCCCCAGCCCTCTTTTATCTTTTTATTTTAAAACAGGTTCTTGCTAAGTTGCCCAGGCTGGCCCAGAACTTTCTTTCCTCCTACCTCAGACTCCTGAGTAGCTGGGATTACAAGCAAGTGGCATCTGAATCCTGCTCCCATGCCATAACTGATTCCCTGATTTAGGGAGGTAATTCCATTCCTCCCACCACCAACCCTGCCCCACCATTTTTAATGGACTGCATTTTACTATTTTTTTTTTTTAAAGAGAGAGGGACAGTGAGAGAGACAGAGAAAGAGAGAAACAACTTTATTTAGTTTTTCACATGGCCTCAGTTGCTCCAACACTCAGTTGCGTACATGGTGCTGGGGTTTGAACCCGGGTCCTCGTGCTTGCCAGGCAAGAGCTGAAACCTCTGAGCCACCGCTCCAGCCCAATGGACTGCATTTTAAAGGTATATATATATATATATATATATAACCACATAAACAGGCAACCCAGAAATCTACCTTTTGGTAAGTTTTAGAGTCACTTAGTAATTCTATCTTTGAAAACAGCTTTCAAAAATAAAAAAAAAAATGCTGGGCTGGAGTGGTGGCTCAGTGGTTGGAGTGCTTGCCTGGCCTGCGCTAGGACCTGGGTTCGAACCCCAGCACCACATGCACAAATAAGTGTTAGAGAAACAGTGGCCAGATGGAAAAATAAATAAAGTTGATTCTCTTCTTTCTCTTACTCTCTCCCTTTCTCTTTATTAAAAATTTAAAAAATTAAATAATTAAAAACAGTATTTAGATAATTCAGAGTGGGAGGAAGCAGGAGTTTAGAGAATATGAAGATTCTTTTCCTATCTGCCAAAGTTCTAATCAAATGCGTAAGAAAGTCTCCCCTGTCATCCCCCAGCCTCCATCAGCAGCAACCAGATTTGTCTAAGTAAAATCCCAGCTTCCCAGACCTGTGGATGAAAGGCTGTCTTAATCTTCACTGTCTCTGCTGTTTATAGTCTTCCTCACTGAGCCACAGGCATCCAGCACCCTGGGGAAGAAGCTGTTAACTTCGTATTTTCCTCTAGCTCTGCCAGGCCTCGCCTCCCCTAAGATGATGCTCAGCAGCTTTAATGAGAAGCCTTGTCCCTCCCACATTACCCCCAAATTTAAACATTGTTTTGTTGGCCTATGGGGATAATTTGCCCTTTGTGGATTTTTTTAAAAAATAGTTGCAGGTGGTATTGAGAAGAATAAAAAAAAAAGGATGAACAGGCGGCCCACTAAATTACCACGTCTTCTGGGGGAGAAGCCGTCACGGACTAGCACAGTGCCTAGTTTAAAGCAACAGTAATGAATCGAAACAGTTAATATTTGAAATCTGTATATGCACCAACTATTCATTAAAGCAATCTTATAAGTAGATACTATGATGATTCCTCATACAGAGCTAAGGGAACTGAAGTTCAGAGAGGTAAGTAACTTGCCCAAAGACACACAGTCAGAGCTAGAATTCAAGTCTCTGTGCCAAATCCCATGCTGCACTGCTTCAGAGCACATTGAAAGTGTTCAGTTGCCTGGAAAAAAAGATCACATGGAAAACAGTGTCATAGTAGGCATGCTCCTTGTCCATGCTGCCAGAGATGCCCAGACCTAGGTTTATCCCATTCTGTAACTTTACCCTCTTCTTTGCCAAAACTTGTCTGTTTAAGCCAGAGCCAGGTTTCCCACAGGGAGGCTTAGCTTGAAGACTGGGACGCACACACTCGGGTGCTGGCAGGATGCTTGATGTACCCTTAGAGCATGGCGGGGGCAGCTCACCTATTACTTCCTTCCCCGGATGTGTTAGTGGGTTTTGTGCAGCGATGATGGAATATTATATACTAGGTATTTATAACGAATAGGAATGCATTTGGCTCAGGATTCAGGAGACTGGAGCAGTCCAAGACCCAGGGAGCACACCCTGCATCACAGTGTGGCAGAAGGCGTCGTCGCCTAGTGACAGAGCAAGAGGGATCCACCTGCTTTCATTTTAAACTCACGCTCTGATAACTTATCACCCCACCATCGGAGCATTCATGATCTCATGGCCTCTTCAAGGCCCCACCTCAACACTGCTGCATTAGAGATTAGTACCCGATGCATGAAATTTGGGGGATACATTTAAACCAAAGCACTGGGCTACTGAGAGCAACCTTGGTATTCCAGGGAGTAAAGAGGAAGGAAATCTCATTCTGTGCTAAAGAGCAGAGGTTTCATCTGAACGCTTTGAAACAGACGATTGTCCTTGGATGCAGACTCTATGGGTAGCTGAAGTTCTTGAGGGCTGGGTATCATTTTGTCACAGCAAAGGAGAGCTGACTAATGCACTCTGTGATCTCCAATTCCCAAGTTCTAGTGAAGAAAATAAGACGCGCAACAATACATTTACACAGTGACAGAAACTCCAGGCAAAAAACCAAATGATACCGAGGATGTCCCTGGATGCACACGAAAGTGTCAAACCTGGAGAAGGTGATCTGTCAACAAGCACGTGACATGCCAGGGACCTGCGTGGGGAGAGGTGTGGACCGCCGGCGTGATAAAGGGGTCTTTCTTTGAAAACCTATGGGAAGTAGGTGCCACGGTGCCTAACAGTCGGAAATGCTGGCTGTCACCTTACACTGCACGCTTTCTGTGTTCTTTAAAATTTACCACATAATAAACAAACACATGGAAGATGGATTGATCTACATAATTTCTCAAGATGAAAAAAAGGACACAGAACAATTTCTGGCCGCTGATGCTTCACAAAAGCCCGCAGGGCCTCCTGCAAGGTGGTGAACTTGCATCCCTGGCCCTGGAAATGGAGAGCCACAGGTCTGTGTGGTGGTACTGTATACTTTCCAGACAGGAAGAGCCTGGATTTGGAGGGAGTTTGGCTCAAGAACAATGTTTTCCAAACTTTTTGTCCAGAGTAGGAAATGGTGCTTTGACCCTGAGCACGCATGTGTGCATGCACACACACACACACACACACACACACACTCCTGAAATGGAATTCCATCAGCCACCCTAGCTAGCTATGATGCAGTCTGATATTTCTCTATTTCCAAAGATGCTGATTGAGTCCCACTAAACTGATCTTGTGACCTATGAAGGGTTAGTGCCCCACTTTTGGAAAAGTACCTGTCACTTGTCATCCCTGTGAATTTTTCCCTGTCACTTCATATCCAGCCATGTAGATGTTGCTCCCCAGCAATCGTGGACATAGCAAGCTGTTCCTTCCGCGGGGTTAATGGCCCATGGTGGTGTGCTGGAGGTGGCAGTTTGTAATGTAAAGAGGCTGAATTGTTTGTTTAACAGTCAAGTGACAAATTATTTAATTAGCACATATGCCATTTGTCTCCACAGCTGTGATCATCGGTACTAATTGCAAAGCAGTCTTAATTTATTATAGATATATTGCTCCATGATGCTAATGTGATCATTACAAATGGCCATTATGCCCCTGCACCATGTTTGAACATGAGAGCAATTCTGCCACATGGGGAAAGCCACACTCCCAGGCCCAGCCAACATACACAGGCACAGCATTCTTCCAGGAGAGGGAATGTTGAAAACAGAAGAGCTTCCTTGAAATCTTCCCTTAATAGCTTGGACCAAGTTGGTAGTGAGTGCCCCTAATGTTTAAGCCTGAACCTGACCCCTGCCTGTCATGTGGAAGGTAAGGAACCCGTGGATCCCACACTGGCTGACCACGAGTTTTGGCCTCTTTGTCCACCTGTCACATGGGAAAGGAAATTTTTTCTTTCTCACCACCCTTAATCAGATATAGTGGGGTAGTCAAAGCAATGTGCCCACCTCTGGACCAATGCTGGAGGTGACCTGGGCTTCAGCAAACTATTAACAAGCACCAGTGGTTAAAAATAGCAACCCAGTATCCCTGGGCACAGTAGCCCAGGCTGGGGGTGGTGCTGGTCAGAGACTTGGTGCTGGCAGTGGAACAGGTGACAGGACCGCAGAGAGGTGCAGAGTGTCGCCTGCTGGATTGGAGAGGAGGCAGCATTATCTCTGAATCTTCTATTAAACGCTATTTCGGCTGCCAGGCAAGTAATGGGTGCTGGACTAGGGAATTAGCTTTGGTTTAAAAATACGGTCCAAAATAACTGTAGGAAGGAGGGGCTCTAGGAACAAGAGGTAGACCCTGGATTCCCTCGGGCATCACTGGGAACATCTCCTGGCTTGAACTGGAAGTTCAGAGGAGGACCTTTTTAGCACAGCTGGGGCACGGAACCACATGTTAACCACCAAAGCCAATTAGCCACCTTTCTGGAAAGCAGCTACCCATCAATTTTCTCATTATCCTCTTTACACCCCAAGACGCAGGCAGAGGAGGCTGTCGATCCCTGACAGGTGAGTGGAGGCAGGATGAGGTAGGAATAGGGTTGCCAGATACAACACATGTCCCCCAGTGAAATTCGGATTTCAGGTAACCAGCTCACCACGTTTCAGTATCTGTTGTTTTTCTGAAATGCAGATTTAGCTAGCTGGGCATTCTGCATGTTCATTTGCTGAATCTAGTATTCCTGGGGGTGGGGGGATGATAGTGAAGGGGGCAAAGGGCAACACAGATCTTTCTAGAATCTTTGTCTAGGGTGGAGACCCAGGGTGTAAACCTAATAGCTCTGTCTGACTCCATCCAGGGACCACAGGAGAAACCTGCCCACGGAGTAGCTTGTCCCCCAAGAGGTGCCCCAAAAGCCTCGCTCAGCAGCCCTCTTTTCCTCACTGGCTCCAGGAAATGCCTGCTCATAAAACCCCGGCTTTCCCCCCTCTGGGCTATCAGGACCCTGCCTTCCCCAGCCACTACCTTGGATAAAAGACTTTATTAAATCAGGCAAACGTCAGTCTCACAGCTCAGCTGTAAGTGAATCAGACAACAGGGAGGACAGATAAAAGTCCCCTTTTGGTAGCATCAGCATAAAGGGGGCCCTGGGGATAGAGGGGATAGTGGCCAGGCCCAAGCCCTAATTTTCAGGTGACCACTGGTCAGAGTTCTCAGCTGTGCCTGTCCCCCAGACAGCAAGTTGAAAACAGCAAATGTAGCTCTATTCTTTTGTTTATTTCCCTCCCCCTCCCTCTCCCCCCTTTTTTCTTTCTTTCTGTCTCTCTCTCTCTCTCTTTTTTTTTTCTGAATGCAGAATACAAGGCCACTGCCAAAAACATATCCCGCACAATCAAACATCAGATGGTGACTCCTTTCCCACAGCTTGTGTGAGCGAAAACAGTGAAATTGTACCCATGTTTCTGCGGTGAGTCTCCTGGTGTTCTAGCGGAGGCCAGGCCCCGCTGGCTCTTGTTCGGCCGCTTTTTGTTCCTGCGTTTGCAGTGTTTTTAGCATTGGACACCATTCAGCCGGTATTCAGCATTGTATGTCCCTTCACATATGGTTCATCCGCTCCAAATGTGTGCATGTACCCAGAAAATACAGCTTTTCATTATGTATTCTCTATGTAACAGAAAAGATTAAGATATAAGCCCAGTGAATGCAGGAGGAATTAGTTGGACAGATGAATAAGGGAAAAATGAATCTAGAATGATGTGGATTTGGTCTAATGATTGTGGGAGGGCGTTAAGAACTTGCTGGTAGGTTTCAGCCCTTTTAATCCCAAGCTGTGTGTATATTTTGGCAGGAGAAAAACTCTTTCCCAAGTCCATCTTGAAGGGTACAGTCAATACCCAGTCTCCCTCCTCTCTCTCTCTCCACACACACACGCACACACGCACACACACTTGCACAAACCTCCAACCTAAAGCAGACGAAAGATTTCCTCTAGCCGGAGTCTCTGGCCTACAGGTCTTCAAATTTTCTGCAGAGCCTGAGGACCCCATATATCAAAATTCAGCTTTAAAATCAAGTGAACCTCCAGTAGGAGGCCTTTGAGGATTGACGATGTCTTTCTTGTGCATTTCATTTTATTTTATTCATCCAAGAAAGGATCGAGGCTAAGAAGGGAGAATTGGACAACGGACTTCCTTTTGAACAGCCAGAGAAAGCTAAAATGCTCTTATACACTTTTTACACTGGTTCCCAAAGCTGAAGGGGCAGGGAACCTATAGTCATGTGTAGTGCCTACAATCAGTGTCCTTTGGGACTGAAACTGTAGTTAATGAAAAATGCTAGTAGACATAGCTGAGTTTTCAATCAGGATTTGAAAACGGTGTATGTGTTTAATAACATTTGTTTATGGCTTAATAGGAAATCAGAAACAAGAAAATTTGGATTTAAATTTACTTATTTCCTGCAACAGTTTCTAGGGAAAGATTTTTTTTTACAGCCAATTTTGATCGAAAATCAAGATTTGCATCACAATAGATATTTCAAAAGTGTAAATACAAAAGGCTGTAACTTCAGAGACTTCTTGGTCAGATGTGTTGGTTTCTGGCCCATCTTGTAGCTTTGGGAAAGGATTCTTTCAGATTCAGGCCAGAGGAGGCTGATTGCTGCTCACGGAGACATTCACGCAGCAGGCTCCTCAGGCAACTCATAAGTGACTATATAATGTAGGGGAGTGGGGGTTAGTGACACTTCTGCTTTGGTGGAAACTGTGTACATAATTTATTCACAGATTTTGGTGTGCAGAAAATTGCATATTAGATATGCAATTCATTCACATAAAAAATAAGCCTTTCAGAGATTAACAAAACCAAAAAAAAGTTCAATTCTCACTTAGTTGCCTATTCTATATATTTTGCATAAGCGAGGTCTAAAACTTTGACAAATTTCTTACTTTGAGTAACAGGTATTACGAAGCCACTGCTACCAATGAGCCGTAGTATCAATTTTTCCCCCTCTCTTGATTGAAGTGAATGTGTTTTAATCTTTATCCCCCATGGGATTAATATTTCAATGATCGGGTTTTTCTTATTCTTGTAAAAAATGTTAAATTTAAAAGTTTCTTTGTTTTTTTTTCTTTTGGTGCAGGGGGTTTGAATCTAAGGCCTCTCAAATGTGAAGTGCTCATTCTACCATGCCCCGCCCCCAAGCAGCCCCTAAAAGTTTTTTTCTATAACTCAATATGCAAGATTGTTCTCATTTGCATCCACTCTTACAATATTCTTACACACATGTGACAACTGTCACACATATTGAACGGAGACCTGTGAAATGTCACTGTATACACTAAGACCTTCTAAGGCCCCATATTTTGATTTTTCTGTTCCAAGGTTTGGACATGGGAAAGACTAAAACACATGGCTTCAATTAAAACATTATTCAGCTTGCGTGACGGTTTTTTTTTTTTTTAACAAGTTGATATCTTTTGATAACCCCTTAGAATAAAAAAGTACTGATCTGGGTACATTCTCACTTTATTTTTGCATAAAGTAAGAATGTAGGACCCAGGTCAGTACTTATTTATGTGATAAACCACGGTGAGCCCCTTTCTTTCCTGGATGATCTGTAATTCCTGGTAAACGATCTTTGGTAAGCCAAAGCCCTGGGTGGTCATCATTCCAGCACCAGTTGGACTAAACCCAGCGCAGTACACTGCCATCCCTGTCCCCTGGCTTAGTTACTTGCTGTCAGACAGTTCCTGGTGTCCTCTTTCTTCTTAGATCCCTGCAAGGGCATAGGAGGCATGAAATCTTTCCCTCCGCCTAGATAATCTTGTGTAATTTTTCTCCCACAATGGGAGTTGTGTTTCCATTCGAGCAGTTTACTTCTTTGAATGGAAGATGTAATACGCTCTCCCTCTCTCTTACTCCTTCTCCTAACCTAGAAATTTAATTGCATCTCAGAATCTCGATAAACAGACTGGTGTTGCAATAAACAATCTGGAAAAAAGAAAGTGGTGCTGGCGGAAAACTTTGATCATAATTTGCCTTACAGAACAAAACAGACATGGCCTTTGCTTTGTCCTTGAGTGTATTCAGGGTTATCACCAGTGTCGCGGCTTCTAAAGTGTCTTTCTGTGCTAAATACAGGGCCGGACCGTGGAAAATCAAAAAACAAACTGGTATTTGGAAGGCAATCACTTTCCCCCCCGAAGAAGAGAGGAGGGTACCGATTGCCTATTATTTCAGACTTACTTCTGCTTCTCCAGGGCTTCCAAGGTAACAAATGAAGAGGGGTCACCCACCTTTAGTCTTGCAGCATCAAGAAAGCAACAGAAGCCTTCTCGCCAGGAATCAGAAAGGGAAACCTGTTTGCTTTTAGAGTTTCTCGTCCTCCCAGAGAGATGAAAGGGGAATTAAAGGGAGTCACCCCTGTGGAACTGCCAAAGTGAAAACGGGCCACTTTATCCAGACTCTTCAGAGCTCTTTAAGGCTGGAAGGGTCTGGTTTGAAATCCGTATAATACGTTCATTCACTAAGTCAAGATTAATAGCATGGGTGTTGTGTCCTGGGGTAGTGCCTCCAGCAAGCATTTGGAAATAAAATTTGTCTTGCTTTGAAACAGTTCGTTGGCAGTGCACATCAGAAAAATGGATTTGAGTTTGTTCCCTAATAAAAATTCTGTTAGCGTCTGATTTAAATTCACTAAATCTTTTCCTCCCTATAGACATCATCCCCTAGATCTTTTTCTATCTCAAATATGGCTGGATCTCTCCAGTGTCTCCCCTCCCCAGCATAACTCTTTTAAAGACAGCCACCTCCGGTGGGTGGCATTTTTCCGTCCCTTCTCAGCCACCCTGTATTTACCGGTCATCCTCATTCTTGTATGCTGCCCCATGAGTTTCACTAACAATACTTGAAATCGCTGTATTTAGGACAGAAATAATCTAAGCTTGCTTTTCTTCTCAAACATGTTTCAAAATAAAGTTGGAAGGAAATCACTTTGAATTTGAAATTACGATATATTTGATACTAAGCTATTAGCATGAATGTGGTTTTATTTGCTTTCTGTTTTGCCCTAGAAAATGGAATCAAATGAAAAATAAAATAGAATCCAAACCGTGATTGCAAGAGAAAAAAAAAGGAGCTCTCTGCAGGGAGTGAGGCAAAGAAGTTCGCGCTGGAAAAGTTCCGTCTGAAACCTGCGTGCGCAGAGGTGCGGTGCCCACTGCCTTCCCTGAATTCCTGCCAGGGGCACCACCCAAGAAAATGCTCAGAAATGTGTTATCCCGTCGCTGTTTTTTCCTCTGTTTCTCTGCATCTGAACATGTTCATGTTGAGTGGTTACTTTTTGCATGTAGGGAAGATTTTACTTTTAAAAAAATCCCCAGCTGAAGGTTCATCTTGAACCGCAAGGGCCATCACACTGGGATTGTGCACTGGGTGATAAACCCTGGGGACAGGGAAGCAACCTGATCTTCCACAAGCCCCGCTGTGAACTCTGTCCCCTCCCGGGCATTATGTTTCGCACCAGCTTGTGTGAATACCATATTGATTCTCGAAACAGGCAGCTTCATGGCTTCCAAGTGGCTTCTTTAGGAATTACAGAGACCCAGGCATAAGGAAGCAGGTATTGCATCGTAGGGCAAAGAACAGAGAGGTAAGACCCTGGGACAAAGGCCGCGTGGTGTGAGTGCTTATTGTTAGCGGGTTTAGTGTGTCTGTCAGCTGTTCTACTGGTGTCTGATTAATCCTGCTGGTCACCGGGGGTAAGCCAGGGCTTCATCTGACCTAGGAACAAAACTTTTCCTCTCTTGGACAGAAGGTGGTCTGTCCAGGTCAGGGTATGGGTCACTGGCAGGGCAGCCTCAGGAAGCCTGCATTTTCATAGCAACCACTTGTTACAATTAGTTACAAAAAAAAAAAAAAAAAGAAAGCCAACGTGCGGTGGATTGACACTTTTGTGGGTCCCTTAGTTTGAACGGTGCAATTGTTCCGGACAACAATGTCCACATTTCGGTTTGAAAGTGGAAACTGTGCAACCGCATTTCAAGTAGCAAAACTGCCACACTCAGAGCTACTTGGGAGTTTCTGTTCCTCCAGCGTCTAGAACTCCATTCTCTCTCTGTACTAAATCCAAGTCTGTGCCATGAAAATGCAGAAAGGAAGGAGGTTAAATCGAAGGAGGCAGCATCTGCGTGCTCTGTCGCAGCCGGCTCCCCGACTGGACTGAAATCATTCCCAGAACTGAAGCCAAAGACCAGTCCTGTGCGGGCAATCTCAGAGGCCGGTCTCAACGAGGAGGTGGTTAGCGGGCAGGGGCACAGGGAGATGCTGGCCAAAGGGCACAGATCACAGTCTTATAGGAAAAGTATGCTCAGGAGACTATGTGGCATGGAGACTACAGTTTGTTTGTTTGTTTGTTTGTTTGTTTAAAGAGAGAGGACAGTGAGAGAGAGAGAATCAATTTTTATTGAGTTTTTCACCTGGCTTTCGTTGCTCTGACACTTGGTTGTGTACATGGTGCTGGGGTTTGAACCTGTGTATTCACGCAAGCTATGCAAGCGCCGTATCCTCCAAGCCACCGCTCCAGCACCGAGACTATAGTTAATGATGATGAAGCATATCCTTGAAATGTGCAGGGTTGAAGTACACGCACATGCACACACACACGTGCACGCCCACACACAGATAACTATATGATGTAATGCATCTGTTAATTTCCATTCCACACTTCAAACTATCATGTTATATATGACAAATATTATATAATATCATGCTGTATATGATATATATATATATCATCACTGCATTTCCCAGACTGGCTCACAGTGCAGTGTGGTCTTGAGGCTTAGTTCTGGGCAGAGATTAAAGGCAGAAGTGGAGTACCACTTCCAGAAAGTGTCCTTAAAGGAAAGGGACGTTCCTTTCTTTGCTGTCCTTCCCTCCTGTTGACTGGAATGCACATGCAAAGCCTGGATCCCTGGTGCTATAAGCAGTTGTGCTAAGGAGGCAAGCTACCTCCCTACCAGCCCCCCAGTGATCCAACGGAGCAGGGCCATCCTGCCAGCAGCCCTGGACACATGAGAGGGAAATAAACTCAGGTCTTATGTAAGCCACTGTTTTGAGGGATAGGGAGGCTTGGTTCCAGATAGATGAACCTACTTCAAACAAAGGCAAGTGCTTTTGTTTATAGCCCCCGCAAGTGCAGGCAAGTTGTAAAATGGTTCATTTCAATCTGAGGGTCTGGTCTCAATTGAAAAAGCGAAGAGTGAGGAGGAAGCCTAGGGAGTGAAGTTGCAGGTGACAAGCTGGCCTGGCACTGCCCCAAGGTGACAAGGATCTGAGAGCTCTGGTGAGCTGCACTTGCCTTGAAGGTGGCCAAAGCACCCAGCAATGCTGTCACTTCAGGCTGGCGGGTTTGAGGCAAAGCCATTGTACACACAAGGAAAACTGATTTGTTTTTCATTTTCAGTTGCTTCTTTTGGCTTTGTGTAGATTCTTCACCTGCTAAACAAGCCCCAGAGACCTGGGAAGAGGGGACTTCTAAATGCACTTGGACAAAAAGAAACAGAACAAAAGCTAGAAGTCTCCAAAACTAAATATTCCAGGGTGAATTATTTGGGTATAACTAATTTTCTTTTGCAAGATGTAAATGATGCAAATTTAAGGGTTTTGTTCTCAGTTTTATGTTTTCTGATGCAATTATAGCAAGCCCTGGACTGGCGTAAAGAATATGTGTAAACTGCTAAATATTGGGAGCTCTGGCCTGAGTGCTCAGTGGTTAAGGTCTAGTCCAGCAGAGGGGCGGCAGGGAGCACCAAGTCCACCCAGTTAGGTTGTCCAGACAGCCGCAAACAGTGCTGGAAAAAGATACCCTCAAGCAAAAGCAGGAAATCGGACCCCCATCACACCACAGGCAAGATGTAATTCAAAGCATATTAGAACACGAAATAGGAGAGCTACAACTATAAAACTTGTAGACTGAAAAAGCAAACGAACACCTAGGAGTACCTCTTTGTGATCTTGGTGGAAGCAATGGTTGCTCAGACATGTTACTGAAAGCACAGCCAACTGAAGGAAAAAACAAATGGACCTGCATCAAAGTTCGAAGGTTTGGCGTTGAAAATAATGTCATCAAGAAAGTGAAAACACAACTCACTGAAGAGGAGAGAATATTTGCCTCTTCAGTCTGGTAAGGGATGGGTATGCAGCATATATAAAGAACTCTTACAATTTACTAATAAAAAGAAAAATAACTCATTAAAGATGAACAAAGGATTAGAGTGGACATTTCTCCAAAGAAGATTTACAAGTGGTCAATAAGCACACGAAAAGCTGCCAATCAACATTCTTAAGGAATGCAAGTCAAAACTCCAGTGAGATGTCCCTGTACCTGCTAGGATGGGCTAGCGTGGAAGATGTAGAATTACGAGCATTGGTAACGATTGGGGGAAATGGAAACACTCCTACTCTGCCGGTGGGAACGTGCAATGATGTACCTGCTTTGGAAAGCAGATTGGCGGCTCCTCAAAAGCGTGTACGGTTTCCACATGACCGAGTAATTCCACTTCTTGATGTATATAAAGAGGAATGAAAACGATGTCCCCACAAAAGCTGGTACGTAAATGTTCATGGCAGCAAATAGCAAGAACCCACGTACCCACCAACTGGTAAGCGGATAAATAAAAGTGGTACAGCAGTCAGCTCGAATTCATGAAAGATGTGTTCCAAGCCCCCTGGCAGTTGCCTAAAATCTCAGATAGTACCAAGCCTTCTATGCTGAACTTCTTCTTATACATGAACATGATAAAAGAATTTATAAAGTCAGCATAAAAATGAGATGAACAATTAGTAATAATAAAATGGAACAATTATAATATTCTCTCATGAAAGTGATGTGACTGTGGTCCCTCTCTCTAAATATCTTTTTGGACTGTTTACTCAGCCTTCTTGTGATATGAAGACACATACCTGCATGATGTGACAAAGTGAGGCATTATGAAGCAGCACTGGGCTACCACCTAAGCACCACTCAAAGCACTGCGATACATTGACAGTTATCATTCTGACAACCGAGATGGCTGCTGAATGACTAATAGGTGGGTAGTGTATACAGCATGGATACACTGGACAAAGGGGCGAGTCAGAGGATCCTGGGGTGGGACCGTGCATGATATCATTTCACTATTCAGAGCAGCACACAATTTAAAACATGGGAATTATTTATTTCTGGAAATTTCCATTTACTATTTCAGACTGCAGTTGACCTTGGTAATTGGAACCACGTAAGGTAGTACTGTCGCCAATAGTTGGAACACTCTTTGGCAAGAAAAAGGAATTGGTGCTGGTACACGCTATGACACGGGTAGGCCTTGAAAGCACACTAAATATGAGACAACGGTTGCCAAAGATCACACATTGTATGATTCCATTTATTTGAAAGATCCAAATACTTCTAGGAAATCTATAGAAGCAGAAAATAGATGAGTGGTTGCTGGGTACTGGCAAGAAGAGGGATGGAAAGCACCTGCTATTGAGTGCCAAGTTTCTTTGGAGTGATGAAAATACTCTAAGCATAAGTTGTGGTGACTGTGGCACAGCTCTGTCATTATACAAAACCACTGACTTGCATAATTTAAATGAGTAAATCTTATGACATGTAAATAAATTATGCTTTAATAAAGATGCATTTATTTTTTATAAAGGAAAATAGAATTGATCCAGCGGTCAAATAAAATGGGTACCGCAACAGAGCCCTCCAAACACAACCTGGGCTCATCAGGGCTCCTCTCTAAGGCTCTTGTTGCTGACTGCTTCATCACCAGGGTCTCGTCCCAGACTGTCTGCCTCGGTCCGCACTGGATGCCCAAGCCTTTCTGCCTTGATGGGGTTTCCCTGAGCTCTGGTCCATTTCCCGTCCACACCCCTGACACACTGTCAGGACCTTTCTGCTCAGTTTGTTCCTGATCCCACACTTCCTGGCCAGTCCTGGTCTCCCTGCGCATGCGTCTTGTGTAAACATAGGGATTGTTAGGATCTGTTGAGCATCTACTGTGTACCAGATGATGTCTTAAGCGCTGTACAGGTTGCGATTCATGAAACAAGTTCTACAATCAGCTCAATTTCACAGATACGAGGTCAAGGAGGTGACCAAATCCACACAGCCAACTGGTGAAGGAGGAAGATTCAGATCTAACTCCAGGGATGACCCTCAACCACAGACCACGTTCTTCTGCTGCTTCTTGTTCATAGTGAGTTGGTGAAGACCATGACCGTGGTTCCAAGTCTTTCGGAGCAAAGTCACAGTGGTGTGGAAAGACTGGACTTTCTAACCCATTCTTCTTTAAGATCTTAGATCCCTTTCGTCATTTTTCCACCTGTCTTCTCCCTGAAGTTTGTTTCCTTTCACAAAAAGGCCATCACCTGTGGCCTCTCTTGGGCTACTGGAGCCCCTCTCAGCTCAAAGATATAAAGCAGGAAGGGCCTGGCAGATTGTATTCCCCCAAGGAGGCCCTCATCCTCTAACCAGTGGTGTGCCAGTGAGAAAGCACAGCTTCCTTATCTTGATTAGGCACAATCTGGTCCCCTACAGCATTGGGTGGAAAGTCCCTCTGAGTGACTGCCTAGGATCACACCTTTGCTTGGTTTCACCTTTTCCTATTCCCACTTCTTCACTCCTTCACCCACTTCCCCTAGGTGCTTATCCTTCATCAGACCCTTGTGCATGAACTCTTTGTCTTTAGGTCTTTTGGGAAACCCAAACTGGGAGAGAGCATCACAGCCCAGAGCACATAGTATGTGTTCATTAAACGACCACCACTCTTGACTTTATTCTAATGATCAAGGCTCAGGAAGCATGCTCCTCCTTCTACCTACTGTCCTCAGCTTCACCACTAATATGGGAAAAAGGTGGGAGAAGAAGAAAACTAGAGATGGGACTCAGTCATGGGTCCTCCCCCTGTTTGCTTCTCCTACGAGATATGCATCTTCTGTACCAGCTAACTGAGGCTATCATTAGTTAAGAACTTTCACATCCAGCATTGAAGGTACTACCTAATATTTAAATATTTTTAAAAAGATTTGAGAGGGGGAAATTAGGGGATTTAGGCCTCAGGCTACTAGCATCTAATGTTTTCTTAGCCCTAAACTCTAACAACAAAAACCAAATATTTGTTGAGAGTTTAATGTGCAAGTATAAAAATCTCTTGTGATAACACATCAAACGTTTTTAGGGTCCTCATCATATGACCAGGTCTTCTCTAAGTGCTTTAATATATTGATTCATTGAATCTTTGCGATGTTGCCTTGAGCAAGCTCTTGTCATCATCCTGCCCATCTTTACAGGTGAGGAAATAAGTACA
This sequence comes from Aplodontia rufa, assembly GCA_004027875.1. Classification (NCBI taxonomy): domain Eukaryota; kingdom Metazoa; phylum Chordata; class Mammalia; order Rodentia; family Aplodontiidae; genus Aplodontia; species Aplodontia rufa. The sequence continues at coordinate 8,238 of PVKS010021491.1, read as the reverse complement.
GAGAGATGAAGTAACTTGCCCAAGTTCACCCAAGCGGTACGTGGTGGAGCTGGGATTTGACCTTGGGCAGCATGGCTCTGGAATCTACAGTCTTAACCATCATGCCTTTCCATCTTCCTGTAACCAAACAGGGCGACCTCATGAGCAGGTGCAGCCCATCGTCCTCGAGTGCCTGCTCAGCACGAGGTCCAGCTGCCTAAAGGAACTGCTCCTGCAGCCCTGCACCCAGCTCCCCGCCCCCTCTCCATGCCCACTCTCACTCTAACCTTCTTCTGGGGCCCCTGTTAACCACCGCCTGGTTGAGCCTGTAGGTCTCAGGCACGGTCACAAACAAGCAAATTCACACAGAATGATGAATACCTTCTGGCACCCCTAGACATACTCTTTTTATCACATCACCCAGCAATTCTCCAACAAAATCATGCTTTGGTCTTGTTTTGCACAGTTTCTCCTTCAGTAAAGGCAGAGAGAATGCTTGGGCACCTCTGTGCTTTGTGGTACATCAGAGGGCTCCTCCACAGAGGAGCTCAGCACAGTTTTGGTGGACACAGGAATGAGGCGGAAGGGAAATGCCCACTAAGTGATTTTCAAACTGCATCCTGAGGAACTCTGAGGTTCCATGGAGGAGTATGGGGGTCGAGAGGGAGGCATGCAAGAGAGAGGTCAAGGGGTTCCTTCTCCTCTCCCTCTCCCACCGCCAGGCTTCCTATTCCCGCTCTTCCCACTTAAGCCAGAGACACATTGCCTCTAGAAAGTTTTCATAACTTTAAATAAGTTTGTCACTCAAACAATATTTAGAAATCATTTTTCCAGGAAAGGGTAGTGGTTTACATTTTCTATTGCTCAGCCTGCAAAGGGTGTATTGACTTGTTAGGTGACATTTCCACCTCCCATCACCCTAGAGACCTCTGCCCTGCTTACCGGTGATGTCTGATACACAGGCTGTCTCCTCCTGGAGGATCTCTCTGTGCTAAAGTTTCCTAAACAGAAGCAGAATTGGCTCCCCATCCTGCAGGGGTGGTGGGTGTCTATTTTTAGGTCATCCAGATAAAGTAGCCTGCCATTGGGTCACCTTCCTGCATGTCTGCACAGTAGCCTGCTCCTGGGGGGAACAGGGGTATGCTTGGGCTGATCAGCCTTAGAGCTGGCTTGGTGACTCATGAGACCTTCCGTGGGAGGTCCTTAGGTCCCTCTTAACCATGCTGTCTTCCCAATACTCCTTATTCCTGGAGTCCAGTGGGTCTCCAAATGCTGTCCCCAACCAGCAGCATCAGCAGCACCTGGGAACTCCTTAGAACAGCAACTTCTAGAACCCAATCTAGACCTCATGGATCAGGAACCCTGGAGGCGCTGCCTCCTGTTTTAACAAGCCCTCTAGTTCATCCTGAGGGTCATCAGAGTTCCAGAACCTCTGCAGTGGACCATTGGAACAGTGTCTGCTCAGCCCTCTCTGTGTTCCACTGAGTCAGTAATCAAGGAGTCACCAATCCCCAAATCTTGCAACTGGAGGGTTCACGCAGAGCCTGTCAGGAACACAGGGGCATATTACGATTTCCCTGAGCTTGCTCAGACCTCAGGATGGTGTATGAAAACCAGAACACATGTGCATCCCAGTCTTGATAAAACCCTGCTGGTATTTAGATCTTTCAAGAAAGAAAGCATCAGAGTAGGACTCCTTTTAGTTCGGGGTGGGGACTAAAAAATCTTGGGAACACTGAAAAGCCTATGTCCTGGTGTCCAAAACTACCAATCAAGAGGACAGGATCAGGGCAAGAGGCCCTTGGGGATGTCCCACTTTCCAGAGAGCACTAGGAAGTTCTGGTCATGGGATACACAGAAAAGCTTTGTTCTTCCCTCTAAAATAAGTTTTTCGGTTTCACTGGTAGCTAGAAATATTGGAAAATTCTATTTTTTAGGTACTGTGAACTTCAGAAATGCTAAGTAGGGGATAATTGCTGGGGAGGGCTGCTCTACAGTGTTCTTCTCAGAGCATTGATATACCTTGCCCTATTAAGCCCTGAGAACACAGAGCCCATCAAGAACACAGTGGAGGGGCTGGAGCGGTGGCTCGATGGTTGCAGCACTTGCCTGGCATGAGGGAGTATGCGAGTTCAAACCCCAGCACCACGTACACAATGAGGTCTCAGAGCAATGAAAGCCACATGAAAAACTAAATAAAAAATTTTTCTCTCACTCTCTCACTGTCCCTCTCTCTGCTGGTTTAGGGTATTGTTTTTCTACTTCAGTGTCCATTTGCAAACTCCTTTGACTTTTCCCCTGTGCTCTGCACTCTTCCTAAAAGCATGCAGTAATGTCCCACCTTCCCACCACCCTGCACGCCATTTCTGTGAAAACATACTAATGTGCGTGTGCGAGATGGAGACAAATCATTGCAGGAAGGCATCCGACTCCAAGCTTTGAATCATGTTATGTTCATATGCCAAGAAAGAACGAATACATTTCTCAGTTATGAACCCCATCTGTGAGGGCCCTTTCAAAGCACACAGTAGTGCAGCCAGACACGGGGTGGGATTCTTGCATCATCTGGAAACAGCAGTTGCCCCCTGCACTGTTGCATGCTTGCTTGTACAACACCGTAGCATCGTCGGCTTTGCTTTTCAAGTTCAACACGCTTCCCATTTATTCCAACTGGCACCAAAGTGATTCTGAAACACTGAGGGTGGCAGTCAGCGGTGCTAACCACCTCTGGGAAATAATTGTCACCAGTCAGCTTGAACCTTCCAGTCCCCGAGCTGGCATCAGTTTTGTCTGGTTGAGACAACCATCCATTCCTCCTGGGAGGTGTTCGCTGGATGCATCCCAAGGTAGACCTGTTCCATGGCTGTAATGTCAAGAAGCCAGAGATACTGGAAAAGCCATTTGATGAGGGTTGAATTGCAATTCAGAAGTCCTAAGCCCCAGATCCTGCGTGTGTCGTCTTATTTGGAAATAGAGTCTTGGGAAATGGGGTGTTGAAATGAAGTCATTAGGGTGGTCAGTAATCCAGTATGACTGGTGTTCTTATAAAAAGGAGAGATTTTTATTTTATTTTTTTTTTAGAGTGAGAGGGATGGTGAGAGAGAAAAAGAGAATCCGTTTTATTTAGTTTTTCATGTGGCTTTTGCTGCTCAGACACTTCGTTGTGTACGTGGTGCTGGGGTTTGAAACCTCATCCCTGAGCATGCTGAAACCTCTGAGCCACTGCTCCAGCCCCAAAAGGGAAGATTTAAACACAGAAGCACGTGAGGAGGAAGACAGAGATCAGGGGAATGTGTCTTCAAGCCAAGAAGTACCATTTTGTGGCAACCACCAAGCTAGGAGGGAGGCCTAGGGAAGGTCTTTTCTGGCAGCCCTCAGATGAACCAACTCTGCCAGCACCTGTCTGGGATTTCCAGCCTCCAGAAGAGCAAGACCATGACTTTCTGTTGCTTAAGCCAGTTCGTTTGCGATGCTTTGCTGCCACAGCCCTAGGAAATGGACAGGTCATCCAATCCACCTAAATCTAAAGACAAGCGTCTGACTCCCACCTAATTGTTAGGTAGATACAGTAAAACTGAGTCTTCTTGGAGCCTGCCTCGCATCTCCCCACCACTGCATCATTAACCTCGCTGCGGACAGAAACGATCAAAGGGCATGTCTGCAGAGGCCACAGCAACCTCACTCCTGAGGCATCCCCCTCTCTAGCACCCCAGGGCTGAGAACATGAAAGTATCCAAGATTCAGCCCCCAGGTCTCCCTGTGCATTTAGGTACAGCATGGGGACGTTTTGCTGAGCCACTTTGAGCAGAAGAGTGGGAGGAACCAGTGCTGGTTAATGCAGGGACTGAGACGCAGGAGTAACGGGCTGAATCTCTCTCTTTGCCCTGACCCAGAACCAGTGTGGTCTAGAGACAAACGCAAGAGCAAGACTACCTCGGTGGTCAGGGGGTTGCCTCTTCCTCTCTTGAGCGCCCTCTGGTGTCCTCAAGTCATGACAGCAGGAGTTCCAGTTCCACAGTGGGAAAGGGCCTGCAGTTTCTTAACGCGGAAAGCTGGAGCAATTCCTAGAGTAACGCTTTTGCTGAATATAGTGTGTTCCAACTTTCCAAGGTCAGCAGAGGTAGTAATTCTGAGCCTAAATTTTAGTTTCTTTCCCCAGGGTTCCCAGCACTGTCTCTGACCTCAAATTTCACTGCTGTCTGTATGGGGTCTGTTTGGATGGTCCACACACCCTCACCTAACTGGAGGATCTGCGACCTCTCCTCTGGGCACATCCTGGAGCTGGAATCTGGAGAGCCGCATCTCTGGCTTGGCACTGTTGACATTTGGGGCTAACCACCTTCGCTGCATTACAGGGTTTTTACAACACCCAGCCTTCCCCCAAGGCCAGGAGCACACCCGCTCAACTTGTGACAGCTTAAGATATCTCCAGATATCAACAAGTGCACTCTGGTGTACCCTGGGGGATGGGGATTGAGATCATCCCATCTATTAATGCAATGCTCCTAATACTAAAAATACTAGTTATAAAATAAAGTGCCTTTGTTTCCACAAAAAACAATAACCATTTATGCCATTCTCTTTGATTTGGGGATATCCTATATAATCTATTTATTTATCTTCAGTTAATCTGACATTAGGATATCATTGGTCCAATTAGCAGAATGCATTATTCCAATCTATGGTTAGAATAGAGACTAACAGGATAGATGTCAACATGTATGCATAAATTCAGTGCTATACTTTGGATTGTGAATGAAAATCATTATTTATATTCAAAAAAAGATTTGCAGAACCTTTACTATATTCCAGAATATTCTTTCATATATTTTTTTTTACTAACTTCTCAAAATAACCCCACAGGCTAGGTATTATAATCCTGATTCTTTTCCCTTTATATTCTATTTTACTTGTTTCTAAAGAAAGACAGAGAGAGACAGAGACAGAGAGAGAGAAAGAAATGCAATCTTTATTTCATTTTTCACATGATTTTCATTCCTGGGACATTTCGTTGGGTATGTGGTGCCAGGCAAGCTCTGTAATCACTGAGCCACTGCTCCAGCCCCTATATTTCAATTTTAAAGAGATTAAATGATCTGTTAAGAGTCACATGAGGGTAGAAACTAGCTAGTGACAGAGTCTGCTTCTATAATTTAAAGCTCTATCTTATAACCCTTTATCTAGGCTCAGCAAAACAGACCTGAGGCTCCTGCAACTAGTGAGGATGATGATTGTTGGTTACAGTGGCATTAGGAAGCAGCGATAGCAGCAACACTGTTGGAACCCTCACCACGTGCCAGGCAGTGCTGAGCCCCAGTGCCGGGTCACCCTTATCACAGTTCCACGAGGAATTATCATCACTGTTTCACAGATCAGGAGATGCAAGTGCAAAAGGGCGAGCCACTTGCTCAGGTCAGAAGTAAGCCGTGGGGCTGGAAATGAGAGCCCTGACCCCTGATGCCCATGCATTTCCCTCCTGGCTCTTCTGCCCAGGGCAGTGCTCTCTCGAGTGGCACATGTGACTCCCCTGTTCCCTAGCTAATAACCACATTTCCTACGAAGAGCCTCAGCTACCACATTTGCTCCAGTTCCTCAAAATATTGTGCAATTGCTTTTATTATATAGACTTTGAAATATTTCTCCTAAGCAGTTATAATGCATTATCAATGTGAAAACCCATTTTGGGGGGGTTGAAATAACTTTATTTCCCAGAATAACAAGTGCTATTTCATAGCAATAATGGTAATAATTGCTAGTAATCACAGGAAAAACAGCAGTAATAGCAGAAAAAATAGATAATCATGATCAGGAAAGTCTATTCCATTTCATTAAGCATGCTTGGAATCAGGGGCTGGAGCAGTGGCTCAGTTGTTGGAGTACTTGCCTGGCATGCGTGAGGATCCGGGTTCAAATCCCAGCACCACATACACAACTAAGTGTTGGAGAAACAAAGGCCAGATAGAAAAATCAATAAAATTGATTTTTTTCTCTCTCTCTTAAAAAAATGCTTGGAATCAAAAGATGCTATTTTAGGACTGGAGTGGTGGCTTGGCAGTTACAGTGCTTGCCTGGCATGCGCAAGTACATGGGTTCAAACCCCAGCACCCACGTCCCCAAGTAAGTGTCAGAGCAACAAAAGCCCCATGAAAAACTTAATAAAAATTGATTCCCTCTCTCTCTTTTTCAAAAAAAGATGCTATTTTATTATAATGGTGGTGTGTTAGTTTTCCAGAGTTTCCATAATAAAATTCTATAAGTTAGAAGACTTAAATCAACAGAATTCATGACTGACAGTCCTGGAGGTGGGAGTTCTGAAAGCAGGGTGTCGGCAGGGCCATGATCTCTTTGACATCTCTGTAGAAGGATCCTTCTCCCTCGGCAGGTTCTGGTGACTGCAGACACTCCTTGGCTTGTGACCTCATCGCTTGATCTCTGCCTTCATCTTCATGTGACCCTCGCTGTCCCTGTGTCTTCACATGGCCACTAGTCTACTGGACTAGGGGCTCACCCTACTTCAGTATGACCTTGTCTTAACTAATTACATCTGCAACCAATCTATTTCCAAATAGGGTCACCTCTGTCTGAGGTACTAGCATTAGGGCTTCAACACATCACTTTTGGAAGGACATAATTAAACCCACAGCAGGTAGTATTCCAGTTCACTCTTAAATCTAATAGGGTTTGATTGGGCTTATGCAGTATTTGGTGTTGTTTCAGGATGATTTCTGGAAGTTGGGATACGTGTGAGACATTGGCTTGGTCTCATAAACATTCAAGTAACATACAAGAAGAAATGAACAGAAATGCTCCTTGCTCGCTATTCCCCTGGGGTCAGGGGAGGCAGGATTCGTTGGTGAAAAACTTGCCATAGATGTTGCTAGAAAATGCACAAGAACAGGAGTGCCAGGAGATGTTTCCTTGTGCCCATGTGCTGGGAAATTTGGTCCATTTGGGGACAAGGCTGGGCTCTTTTTTAGAGATATTTTTCTGGGAATCAGTACAAGGTAGACACTGTCTCCTCTGCAATGTTTGGTTAGTTCTGCCAAAGATTCGAAGAAACAGATGCTCTCCTAGAATCTTGATCCCCTGAAAGGGGTCACAAATGGCCATTCCAAGTGGGGGAAAGCACTTCACAGCTGGGCAGGGACCGCTCACCACTCAGCACAGCCTCTGGCTGTCATCTGCAGCCATACCCACCACTAACCCTTTATTGTTCAACCTGCCTAACGGCCAACACTGTCACCCACCCTGTCTCATTCTTGTGGTAGTGAGTCTCCAAGATGGCCCTAGTAATTCTCACTTCCTGTAATCCACATCCCATGTGGTCCCTTCCCACAAGAATAAACTGACTCGTGTGATCAATAAGGTGCTTCAGGAATGATGGGGTGGGACTTCTGATGCAAGGTCAGGAAGTTCTTCCAGTTTCTGCCTCATTCCCTTGGGTCATCATCTCTAGGCGAAACCAGATTTTATGCTGTGAGGACTACAAAAGCCAGCACCAGCTAGCCAGGTACACGAGTGAACCTCCTTGGAGGCAGAGCCTCCAGCATGGCCTCGTCTTCAGATGGCTGCAGCGCCGTTGCACATCTGAACAGATGCTTCTGTTAGGAAACTACCCGTCTACCAGGGCTACCCGTCTCATCTCTTCCCAGATCCCTGGCCTACTGGCACTGTGAGATGAAAAATATTTTTTGTTATTTTAAGCTGCCAAGTTTTAGGATATTTTGTTACCCAGTAGATAACAAATATAACACATCTTTCCCTTGATCCTATAAAGCAGATAGGACAAAATTCACAAATGAGGAAATGCTTTTTGAGTCAGTCAGTTTTCTATTGCTGTGACAGAATACCTGAGAAAAAAAACTGAAAGAGGAAAGAATTCTTTTTGCTCACAGTTTCAGAGGTTTTCATCCATGGTTCTGTTGTTTCTGAGCTGTGGTAAGGCACAGCATGATGGTGGAAGGGTGGTGGAGCAGAGTTTCTTACCTTGTGACTGCCAGGAGGTAGAAAAAGAGAGAAAGGAAGGGGTCAGGGACGAAATGTACCCTTCAAGGACACGACCCCCAGTGACCTACTTCCTCCAACTTGATCCAACCTCCTAAGGTCTCCATCTCCTCCCAATGACCCATGAAGCTATGAATCATCAATGGATGAGTCCACTGATCAGGTTAGAACCTTCAGAATCTAATCACCTCCAAAGGCCCCACTGCACTGGGGGCCAAGACTTTGCCGTACAAGCTTTTGGGGGACATTTCACAT